>OZ019968.1:17813713-17880984 GCA_963970395.1 Ephialtes manifestator | reverse complement strand
TTTTATGCCAATGCTATATGTCTGATAATAGCAGTTTAATGTATATGTGTATTGGTACTACAGTCTGTCGTTACTTCAAACCAGACGTAAGCATAGACTGCCCTTCGGTGAATCGACAGACGATTGCTTGTGAAAAGTGTACTCAAAAATATACTACAATAGCATCCGAGAAGATATTTATAATCAATAAAGTTTCACACCTGTGTTTTCAAGGGTAAATCAAACCATTCCCGAGGGCAGAGTTGGAAGTTGTGCCTCCGGTGAGATGGGTCACACCAACGACTTTTTTTTCATGGTACGACCTATTGTCCTTTTTTTTCTCTGCCCTGACCCAACTCACGCTATCAGGACTACTTTCGCGCTTTTTTTAATAGTTTTAGGATCTTACCAGTGTCCGATATATTATGCTCAGATAACAGGTTGACTGATTATGCTTTGTGATCTGTATGGTGTAGACTTTTACCTAAAATTTGTCATCCTTGGATGATAGAACCCGAAAGTTGACCTGGCGAAATTTCATATACGCTACTATCCACGAAGCGATATCTACTGACATTTTCCATTAGAATTTTTGATATGATGGACTTATTGATTTGGACATTTTTTTATTTTTGGACATGTATAGCGGCTCGCTAGTGAGGCGGCTATCCCTCTTTATACATAACAATTTTTATACAAATTATTATGCACAAAACGGTTATAATAATTTCGAGAATTTTCAAAAACGAAAAAATAACAGAAAAAAAGGAGTCGGAAGGTTCATGAGTTACCACAATAAAAAAGAAATTACTCCAATCGATTTAATCTATTCAACTGGAGAACGGCTAGACATATCGAGCTGAAATTTAGCCGTCACTCAAGTCTGGCCATTGTGTGTCCAAGCGAGTTGGACGAATTCAATTGGAATGTACATGTCAATTAAAAATATTACATGTCAATAAAATCATGCAAACTTTACAGAAGTTAACTGAAATTTTCTGCATAAGTGAAGTTACACATAAGGTTATTTGGTAATGTATTTCAATGCAACTTCTTCATGATTCCTCTTTACTCGTAACCTGTTACAAAGTTTCCTCTATGAGAAACCTAAAATGTACACGGAGTAAAGTGTGTAATAGTAGGAGCCACGGAATTGATACGTGCCAATCAACAGGCTTGGTAGAATATGACATTAGCGAGCTATTGTGTGTCAGAACCAATCGTGGTTAGTTGGTTTCACAGTAGTTATATTATCCAACTAATCGCAACCATCTATCATTTCAGTTGGTTAGCACGACCAATCAATGTTGCATACTGTTACCAATTGTATATCAAGAGTCGCGGTAGCGACTCGGCGCCAAGTTAGAAAAGAAAATGAATTTCTATGTATTTAATGAATTCGCAAATTTTTTCCTATGCTGCCGGACTGATGAAAGCAAATTTTCGTATACACAGTCTGACTGAAGGAAGTAACTTTCTGACTACATAGTCTGACGGATTCGTTCGTTGGCAATAAGATCAATGAAAGCATGTTTCTGGCTATACAGTCTGACCGATAAAGCACATTCTTTACTTCGCAGTCAAACCGATGAAATCAAGCATTTTTTTCTGCACAATCTGACTGATGAAAACAAATTTTAGTCAAAGCTGTCTTTACCAATGAAGCAATTTTCATTCTACAGTCTGACCGCTGAAAGAAAAATACTGACAACGCCGTTATACCGTGCACTGAATTCAGTTCACAATAATTTTATCATTCGCACTCTTCTTTATTATATATATAACTTATATATACATATGCATGGTTAGGTCGCAAAAAATGAGCGCGAATGCACGTCGTCTCGCAGTCAATGAGATATTTCTAGCCAACCGGTTGGTACCGTTAACCCGTCGATTGGCAGCGCTAAAAAAACCGTTTCGAATATTATTTCGAGTGGTAGCCTTGACCATTGGAGTTATCTAAACTCAGCTAACTAAAATGTTCCAAGGAAACAATGGGAGGTGATCGTCGCATACAATTTCATATTTTCTGTAACTAACAACCGCCAAACATTAAAAACATTGTTGTCCCAACTAACCACTTTTCTCAGTGTATGAATCCGTTTCTCATGTGGATACATTTGTAAAAGGTGGAATATAATGTGGAGGTAACGTGTAAGTTTGGTCTTTGCACCGTTGCTTTAGAATAATAACTTAAAATGGTCCTAAGGTGGAAAAGAACAAGAGTTAGCATTCACAATCTAGACTGAATGGAAATTAAATTTTCAAATTGTTACGGCACGGTAAGACAATGTTTTAAGAAGCTCACTTTGTATATCAAGTGCACTAGCCAGTGAGAAGTGGATAAAGGTTGAAGCAGCCAGTTTGTTCCATCGAGAAGTCTGGAGAGCTAGAAGGCATGCACACGAAGAGGATTCGGCGAGGGAGAAATTCGTCTCACTCGATTGGGCCCAAACGTTATGGCACTGTGCAAGCTTTTGGTTGTTGGTGCAATGCATCTTCGGGATCTCGAGTGCTGCAGGTGGTGTAAGTGTACGTATATGTGTGAAAATGTTTTAGTGCGAGTGCGCGCAGGCCTCTGGGGCTGTGAGAAACTCCCGGGGCACGTAAATCAAAGCGTCCACAGACTCCATGGCGCATAGCTACTCGTTGCCGGTTTGTGTTGCGTGTGCTTTCCGTTCTACTCTGGTCGAACGCCCTTTCGCGCAGAGTCACGCCCGGTTTTCTAATTTAGCTAATCCTTTCCTGCACTCTAATTACATTATCAATTCACTAAGAACGTACACGGTTGAATACGTACGTGGAGTATGTACATACATAGCTATGCGCACATTCACATACCCCGCGCATCTATGCATTCAACCGGAGGGATTTCGTTGTTGGAGCTGTGTACGTATTACACCGCAACGTTGTGCAGAATGCACCTAGAGTTGTATACGACATACGTGCATGCACAGCGAGTAACAACAAGGTTTATGTTCCTTCGCTATATCGTCCTCTATCGTCTACTTATCGTGAAACTGACCAGTTCACCGCACCATTTTCAAGCAACAATTTCAGCACGCCAGTTAGTTTCACCGCAAACTCGCGTCCACTGTATATACACCGGAGACTGACCCGATGCAGCGTGTACCCTCTTCTCGTGAAATCACGCTGTCGACTCGTCTCTCTGATTTACAGTCTACAACGTTCCAAAGTTAAAGCCAAAATACAGCATGTGGAAAAATAGAGGTATGAGGTTGGGGGTTGATGGGTGGTTAGAGAAGTGAGAAGTCGAATAGTGCGGCACTCGCGGAAAATTTCACTCATCGCTTTCACGAGAGGCACCGGACTGCCTCGTATAAACGAGAAAATGTTAGTAACAGCCAACGTGCCCACCGCCGATATCGGTTTTCGTCGGGACTAATGCCTGTGCACTCTCGCGAACACTGATCGATGACCTATCTCGCGGACCCGACGTCACCGACAAACTCTTATCGTCTCGTCACGTTCAGAAGCGTCGCTTGTTTTTCTCTGTACATACTTTTCACCCAATTGCCGCGTGTGACACGTCAAAGCTTTGCTGTCGATTCCTATTCAACCAATTCCCCTATATCTATACTGTATACATATGGATTTTCTCCATTCTCTTTCCATCCCTCGCCGTGCCACTCGTAGTCATTAAAGCCAAAGCACCTTGGTATATTGACAATAGCTGTATAATAGATTTTCAATTGCACTCTGTTACAAACGGCAACTACATTCAACGTAATTATCCAATACCGCGATTATAACCTTATTCATATTATCACTAGTCCACGGGTAACCCGTTAACTTTCTTCAAATTACATACGTTATGAAATTTCGTTTGATTTTACGCATATCGCGAATAATGTAATGAATGCTAACCCGCGCAATTTTCAAAACCACTTATGAATAAACTAAGCGCACGAGTGCATAAACTAAGTACACAAATATATTAGTAATTATCCTAAAGACCTACTGGAATGGATATTGAATTTGTAGAGGCAGGAAAGTAGAGATCGTATAGGTAATACTGTCAATCGTAACCGTTCAACTGCAGTCATATTATCAATCAATATTCCCGTGAAATGCCGACACGAACAGAACGCTTCACATCTATATATATATATATATATATATATATATATATATATAAATGTATATGTATATATATGTATATCATATCATATATATATATCATTTGATTACCGTCAGGTATAAGCGAGCTTATGCCTATAACATGGTGCATAATTGATAAGCATTGAGGGTTCTCATGACATTTTATTCTTGTCATTTAAATCTCGTTGTCGGATGTTTCTGATGAAATTAAGCCGCTCGAATACGTCAATTATGTATTCATTTATTATTTGAAAACAGACATTTGGAATTAATTACGACAGATAATTGTCTTTATAATTCAACATTTTCGAAGCAGAGGTTTATCAGCAATTTGTCGAAAAGTGCACACTTTTGGTGGTATAGCTATAAAGACGATCAAGGCCGATGCATGGTATAGATTCATTAGAAAATGTCACTCAATGTTCTCTATGCAGCTTCGGCTTAAATTTAGCAATGCAACGGCGGCTTCGTTATTAATTCCAATGAAAGTGGAGGCTCGAGCTGAACGTTCTGGATTCATATTTAATTCCGATGAACCTTAATGGAACACGAATCACAGCAACAATACATTATAACCGCAAAGAGGAAACGCGAGCGAATTCCGTCGAACTTTAATTGAACCACGTTAGAACAAATGGATATATCATTGAAATAAGATTGAAATAACCGTAGATAGCATGGATAAAAATAGATGAACATTTAAAAATATTCATCAAAGTCAAATAAAGACAAAACAAATAAAATAAAATATAGGAGCTATAGTAGACCGGGTTCGCCATTTCATATATCTTTCTCACCGACTCTCACGTTTTCTCTCTGGCAGTCTTATTATCCTTCTTCGTCTCTATCGCGTTATCCCGTGGTCGACGTTTTCTTCCTTGTGATATCTCGCACACGAGCTCACACAGATGCTATTACTACCAGGGAGTTGTCGTTGTGCTAGCGTACACACTGACATCCCTTACTCTATTTCTCTCGCGCTCAGCGAGGGGCAACATACTCGACTCGAAAAGCTTTGTCATCCGAGAGAGGCTGGAAAGAGCGAGGGTAGATTTATCATCAGTAGAAGCTCACCTTTCTTACGGTCGTTCGGGAAAACAGATTATTACCGTGAGCTCCGTCTGTACACTGTACAGTACTTCACTCTACTGCACCGTACTGTGTACTACCCGCACAGAATGCCGAACGACTGAGAGTGTACGAGACGTAAAGAAAAATAAATATAAAAAAAGGATTCAGCGGAAGAGAATGAGACGAGACGAGACGAGACGAGACGAGATGAGACGAGACGAGGGTGGAAGGGGGCGAGGATCAGGCAATCATGAAAAAGAGGGGTGCATCGCGGTGAAGGTGAAATAAGGGGTACCCAGAGTGGTGCTACGAACGATCGTAGGTCGTGGACGTGGTGTCAGACTGTAAGCACGGGTATATTAAGTTCTTTATGTGTTGGTGAGAATCCACACACGGAGACGTTTTTCCCTTCGTTCTATGCAGTCTTCATCGTCCCTCTCTCTCTCGCTATCTTTTCTCCTTCGCTCTCCTCATTCCACCGTTCTCTTTGCGCTCTCGATCGTCGCTGTCGTCGTCTCTATCGACCTTTCTCGATCGCTCGTACAGCTCCTTGAGATACGGTTCGCATCGAATTTCCTCGAGATCGGACTACGGGAGGACGACGGCGAGGGTTATACGTACGAGATGTGTCTATATATATCAACCACGTTTCTCTCGTTTCTCTCGGGGACCGAGCATCAGACGCCCTCTGCAAACCTAGCACCACTCGGCGATGCATTCTACCTACGATATGCTTAACGAGTGGCTTTCTATAAAGTTTCGCAATCGAGATGTGCTGCTCTCTGTACATTGGCGTCTCGAAGGATCGCGCAGGCCCTAAGCGAGATCGAGGAAGTATCGGAATCGCGGGGATCGATGAACTCGTTAACGCGCGTCAAAGGGGGATTTGCTCCGATCGGATTTATCACCGGAAAAAGCACGATATGAGCTCTGTCGAAATCAATTGTCTCAAGAGATACGCACTCTGAAACTGCGGAAAGGCTTCTTTCTACAATATACTGATGGAAGAGCCTGTTAACAGTTAACAAATCAAGTGTTAAACATGGTGAAACGAACCATTTACTTATTGGTACTAAATGTATGTTGAGCCAAATAAGATGGGATAACTATTAACAAATGTCAGCGAGCTTCATTTGGGACAATTCAATGTTATTTAGCTCAACTGGGATTCAATAAGTATAACTAAATGGTACATTTCGCCATATTTAACAGTTGATTTGTTAACTGTTAACAAATTTTTCTCTCATTGTCAGTGTGCTGAGGAAATTCTAGCTTAAAACAATCCATAATATAATGGTTCTTTAAATTCGGCAACATGTGTGATCTATTACGAAATCGTTGAAAATGCGCAACCCTTTGTAACGTACAAAACGGTATAGTGACGGAAATAAAAAGTGTCTGACATCTGACTACAACGGTAAATAATCATCGTCTCGAGCAAAAAGAGCACAAATATATAACCTAAATCAATAATTCTTATGAAAGTATCTATTGATTCTTTTGAATAGTATGGTATGAAATCAGCAGAAAAGTGTTTGGGATTGTGTCAACGAGCAAGTTTCGGAGTTCGCAACGGATAAGTCAGCTATGTAAGGAGCTTACGTTATTTCTAAGGGTCTTTTTTTCATCTAAACATTGAAAGGTCTCCGAGCATACAAGAACCATGGAGGGAAGTCAGGGAATTGGAATCGGAGATTCCACCTCAGAGCGAAACCAGCTAGTCCCTGGGTGTGTTTGCGCAACTAGTTAGTGCCACCATTGCGGCGTCAGCAGCATCGACCTGGGGAACGATAGAAAACAGACACATGCAAACACGAGCAAGCCCATCCACCCACTCGCATACAGGCATACCACTGTATCGCACATACTACGGATAGACGTCCATAGTATGTGCGATGCAGAGCTCGTAGTTTTGTCCGTCTACAAAATGACATAGGGTTGCTATACGTCGGTTGAATTGTTACTGTATGCTATATACAGGTGAACGTAAGTTTGAGTTTAGCGCCATTGTGTCTAGCGTAACTCTATCTACGTCGGAGTCTGGGAGTTTTTGTTGTTTCTATTTGACTTATTTTGTCCCGAATGATTTGGGAGATATATTTCAAAGTTATTGACATAATTTCTAGCCTTTACATAGCCTGTTCAAAGTATTGAACCATTGGAGGGATGTTATTGCCACCCCTGCAGAAATTCGTTCGGGCAGCCGTGATAAAATAAGGGGCCTTCTTACGCATATTCTAGAACCCTACAAGGCTCAACAGTAGCGGCCATGATAAAATGTATAGTAAAAAATGTCCACTTCGGGGCCTAATCAGGCTTAAATGTGGAACCCTCACTAGGGTCGCCCATATTGTGCCTCTTCGTTGCGTACAAAGATACCCCTTATAGGTACTGTAGACCCTTTATAATTTGATTTTTTAAATATTTCCGATATGTTTTGTCAGGTATTTCACAATAGGCATGACAAATTAGGGCCTTCCTAAACACCGCAAGAATTAGCCAGGCGATCACCAATGTAACTATTGAACGTCAGCGTCAACAAAGCGGTCAGCCATCCAAGTAGAGTCACCCCGATGGTCATCTATCTAACTATTGTCCGCCAGAGTCAGCCAGGTAGTCACCCATCTTAATACTAACCCGCAGATCAGTCAGTCGGTCATCCTCCCAGATACTAACGAACTAATTCGTGCAAACAATGAAACAAGCAACTTTGTCGAATATGTTTATAGATGGCAATAATGATACAATGTACGCTTTTCGATATAACCGATTGACGTGAAAAATAACTGAATGTGCTTTTATTATTACCACATCAGACGCAATAATATAAATCTATTAAAGTTCGGTCTATATTATACTCGTTTCATTTTATATTTCATATTACCGATATTCCAATAGACAAAAAAATGGTATAATCATATGATCCGAATGGCTGAGTAAGCTAAAGCGCAGTGCATTAACACCATCCGGAGGGTCCCACAGGTTCGATTCTTGTCAATGTAAACCCATTTAAATATGTTTTTTCAGCACCGACAGCAGTGGACGCGCGGTCGGTGTGTGGCTTCGGCGGTCCCCAGAGTTAAGCAGCATTATTTGCAGACATAACTTGGATGGGTGACCGCTTAGCCTTGCACTGGTTTGCGCGCCAACTGCTGAGCGGGAGGCAGTTTTTCTGAGTTTCTAATGTATTCTCATACAGTAGAAACTCAGTAAAAATAACGCCGACTGTATCGGCCAGGTTTTCCGCAGTTTCCCTGTGCCCTCGTGCAAATGCGATACAGTAGTGCATTAGGATGAGTGGCTGCGGACAACACTCTAGAGGGGTCTCTACGAAGGAACGGGGAAAAGGGGAGAGGGGAAACGTAAAAGCCTGAAGAAGGCATACGGAAGAAACCAATAATAATATGTTTTTTCAGCGATTAATATGTACCATCATGTAGACGAAGACGTAATATCTAATTAAAATGCAGGATTACTCGATTGAATAATCACAAATTAATATTTAGCAATGCATTTTCTTTATTATTTAAGTAGAGTCTTAATAGGGCAGCCTTTATAGGCCTTAACAGGGAAATCTATAAAGGCCCCGTACTGTGAAGAGTGACCACCCTAGCAGGGCTGTACTTAGATTTTCATACTGGGCCCCTAATAGAATTGGGGCAAACTAGACGATAGGAGCCCCAACAATTCTTCTGCACGGGCAGTTTTGGTATATTTAGAAGCTCAATGTGCCCGTATTTGGGGTTCCTTGTATGGTTATATTCACATGTTTAACGTGAATTTTTCATTTATGGGTACATCTAATGGAAGGTTTTAACCGGACGTACTTTAAATTTATACTTATGTCAGCACTGGCATTGATCTGGTTGACACTTTGACGTGCTTTAAATACAGTGCATCTTTGTCCGAGCAGACTAATTTTATTGCGATAGACCCCTTTTATTATTAAGAGAACATCGATATACCTAGTGATTTGAAAAGACCTGTTTCAAAAACGTTGTGAAAATAATTGCCCGCAGAAGCCCATACTGTGAATACTTCGGGTGCGAATAAGGCGTGTCTTTTCTCCGGGGTATATTTGAATCCAGTGATTAAACCACGTCGGAGTTTTGTTATTGACCGACAGATATTCGACAGAGAAAGAAAAGTCCAGTCACTGCAGTAGAAGTGCGAATATTTCCGCAGTTCCCGCACGTGTGTTGAAACGTATTACGTGCATGAGAGGAGAATATAAGAGACGAAGAAGATAGTCGGGAGAATCTTGAGTAGAAGAATACGGGTTACAGAAGGTGCACGTGACGAGTCGTGCCGGGACTTGGGTTTCTCACCTGCCAAAAAGGAACGGGAGACGGACCAAACGAAGCTATAAGGTGGATGCAGGTGCTGGGGTTCGGGCTCACCTCGATGCCCTATAATTAGGCTGGGAACGTCGAATCCATCCAGCCCAAAGTAATCGCGTCTCTCTTGCGCCCTTTCCCACATCGAACTTACCAGCGGAATGAGCAACGGTAGCCACTTCGGCTTTGGCTTTCTCGTTTCAGGTTCGAGATGAGAGAAAACGTTCAGACTCAAATTTTCGTGGCAAATGCTGCATCTTCTTTACATTCACGGAACTTTACTCGCGCGAGACTGCGATTGCACTTCGCATTCCAACTTCATAATTGACAAATATCCGAGAATCTTCTTCTTCTTCTTCTTCTTCTTCTTCTTCTTCTTCTTCTTCTTCTTCTTCTTCTTCTCTTCCTCTTCTTCTTCTGTGTTTCCCTCTTTCTTCTTTTAGGCCTTCTGGATTATTGAATAACAATGAATACACCTATTTTTATTGGAACTCATTCCTGATTTGGCATTAATCTTATCCATACTTCGACATGTTTATACCTCTTGTAGATCGTTGGTGTCAATTATCCTTCAAATTATTGGATATTCCCCGAGGACATTG
Organism: Ephialtes manifestator; assembly: GCA_963970395.1. Taxonomy (NCBI): domain Eukaryota; kingdom Metazoa; phylum Arthropoda; class Insecta; order Hymenoptera; family Ichneumonidae; genus Ephialtes; species Ephialtes manifestator. The sequence continues at coordinate 17,870,873 of OZ019968.1, read as the reverse complement.
ACCGTGCTTTAATCGGACCAGTGAGAGACGCGTCAATCCCAAATCTTCTGAACATTCGTATTCGACGTACCCGTGTCAATAATTCATTGATCGGTGTCTCTCGAGACGTGCGAAACAAGCCGGTTGCCGCTTGCGCAGGCTGGCGCAGTGTGGGCAACGAACAGGCAGCATGATTCGCTTGGGGATTCGAGCGCACGACACACTACTGCTTCGAAGGGCGTTTTTTCGTCAAATCTGAAATAGAAATCTCGAGTCGAGAAACCGTGACGTCAGTTTTCACGTACGCTCACACCATCACTAAGATGAAGGCTATCGACAAACGTGAATATGAAAACAATCGGCTATAATTCTTATAAAGCCATGTCATGACGTAACAAGTAATACAAAGGCAATATAGCTGTAGCATACCATCGATTCGACAAATGACAATCAATAAATGCACTTTTTAATGGTGGTAGACATTTTAACTGAGAAACAATAGAAAAGCAGCGTTCATGAATATCTTGCGGATACGATGGCCGAGAAAATCCAATGCTAGAAGTAGTCGGAGCTGGTTAGAAAAATTATAGCATAATGTGACCGTCATGACTATAAGTCCGTCATGACCACCTTCCAGAGATGCTGAAAATTTGTCCTATCTCCCAAATGTCAGCGAAAAATAGAATGCGCAAGCAGCTTGAGGTAAAGAAGAAGGGTAACGCCAAGAAATCGGGAAACATGGACGGAAAAGATATTTGAAACGCGCATTGGTTCTTTTTGTTTGTCGCAGAATTCGTGCGCTGCTTTCCTCCTGCCGAGGATAAGGTATCGTTCATCGGCTTAGCAGCGAAATAAGCAACTATATGTTGCTGTGACTGCAAGAAACCTCACACTCATTTTACGAAAGGCAAGGAATAACAACGGCATCAGAAGAAGTAGAAGTAAGAAAGAAAGGAATAAAGAAAGCAGGAAAACAAGAAAGCATGAAGCGAAGGGGAAGCAAGAGCTCCAACCCACGAGACCAACGGGAATTTCGTATCGGATCAGGGATCGCATTGTCACCGCGCCACCACTACGTTGCCCTTTAGTCCTCTTTCTTCTATTCCTTTTCCACCTTTTCGTCCTTCTCTTCACTGAGTACGACCCCTATTGCTTCCACGCCATGCCGACCACCGCAGCTTCAATCTCTTCTTATTTTTTTCTTGTTCGCTTCTGAAGCACAATACAGCTTCAGCTGCACCACGAATATATAGCCGTATCAGGGTCAGGCCGCAAGGTATTTGGCGGATCAATGCTTTCGAGTTTCCTGCTATAAATGATTTTTTAGCGGCAAATGTTCAAGTCTTATGCTACTGCCCAAATCACTGAAACAACTCTGCCTACAAACCCGGGTTGAACCGACTTGACAGTCTCAGCTCTTCAAATATTCGTTCAGTATTAAGAGGTGATTTAACACAAACTAAGCCAGTGCTTCAGAATGGACGTAACTATCAGAGCGAGAATTTTATATAACGTGAAGAATAAAAACCGTCCAATGTGATTCTAATAACAGATGTAAGGTAGTAGGCGGCACACCTTGCGTATAATTTAGAGTTACTACAGTGAGGCAAATTATTATACTATTTGATGTTGAGATTAATAGAAGAATTTTAATGACAATGATTTGACTAGGGAAGATAGGAACTTTTTCACTTTACCTTATATCTTAACAGTTATATATGTTGTCGAAACTTCAAATATCGCTTCATGGAACGCAGCTTGGTAATATACTCAACTTGAAATTTTCATCTTCTAAAAGCTCCTCCTGATTGACCCACCTTAAAAGTACTATTCTCGTAAAAGCTAGTGATATAAATCAGGCAACGATACATTTAGGTCACTGGAAGGGTGCCACATCGAGTGTCTTATATAGATCTCTGATGCTCCCGGCAATGGTGAAAGGGACGACGAATCACTTTGTCTCATCTCCAGTGCCATTGTTTCTCCTATGAATCACTCGTCGGCGAATCTCGGTCCGGCTGAAAATGGTGCCATTGAACGATCATTTCTTCGAAGTGTATAAGCGGCAGAATGCGCAAAAGGACGAGACGACGCGCGAAGGGTTCTTCAAGTACAAGTTCTGCAAGTGAAGGCGGGTAGGATTTATGCTATGGATCCGCGGTGAGTTACATGAGTAGTAGTAATAATAGAAGTAGTAGAAGTAGTAGTAGCAGCGGCAGCACCACCAATGGAAGCAGCATCAACAGCAGCAAGAGTCGAAGAAGTGAGTAGTGCCTTTGGGGTGGGCAGAGATGGAGAAACAAAGGGAAAAAAACCCTAGTGGAAAGGCCTCGAACTGGTGGCGAGGGTCGAAGGGCGTAGAAGAAGCTCGAATGAGGCACAGCACGGCATAACGCAATGTAAGACTGGAGAGCTATATAGATTCGTGGGGGCCAGAGAGTGCGAGAGCAGGGCCTGAAACTGCTTGCCGATATTTCATCGCGGAAACAAGCGAGATAACAACGGGCGCGCGGACACGCCCACCTCCTCCACCCGGCATTCGCGCCTGCCAGGCTCACGGACCACGCTTCGTACTAAGACCGAGTGCAAGAGCACAAGACTATGGTATATACACATCACTGTGGCATACACGGTTGAAACAACGTGAATCTAGCCCACAGGCAAGCAAAACCTTCGTCAGGCCATTTAATTCTCGAGCAGACGAACCCCCAGAAGTACTCGTATAGTATACACTCACCTATTTAATCGCCACTACGCATTTGAAGAAAGATCTCACTCTTTCTATTTGACGAAGCGAAGGGAAACCTTATTCTACTTTCAGGCACCTCGCGTTTAGTCGAGGTGGGTCGAAAGGAAAGAACTCCACTGTATTTGACGAATACCTTCAGAGTGAGAAGCCCTTTCCAAAGAGGGGCTATTCGACTGGCTGTTATCATTCCCGCACTAGCCCAGGACCTGGTCAAGCTTACTTTGTAGCCCTCGGCGATACCTACGTCGAGTATGGGTTGTTTCTGTGCTTGGCCCTGTCTTTCGAAAATGCTGGAATATTTACAGCCAGCCAGACAAACCCACTTGGGTCTCGGCACGAAATACGTGGTCATCTCCCGTCCCGGCACCGTCAAATAGATCGGCGTGCACCGTACATGTTCTAACGACTGTGTAATGTGCCACGTAGTCTGCGTTATAGATAGATGTCTTGAAGGAGGATCAGTGGATGGGTACAATCGCGTATGGTATGCATTTTCATACCGTGTGCTCGCAAGGTCGTTCCAGATGAGCTTCGACGGCGGTAGGTAGATACCCTTGGTAAACCTGGCAGTTTGCCCCGACAGGCAGCCGAGGATATAATCGTTAAAAATATTACCAGTACTTCCAGTGCCACAAAGTGCCAAGCGCGCTCTAGTCACTACTTGCCTACATGGACTATTGAGAGCTGTTCTGATATGGGTGTGAAGTTGTAGGTCGAACTTGTTGGGTTACTTTTCCAGTCAGTGGAAGTGAATTGTACATTAGTTAACATTCGTATAGATCTTTATTTGTTCGAACCATAGTTCCGATTTCCCTTGCTGTACTTCGCTTATCATTTTGAAAAGTACAAGAAGCAAAATTTTTCGCTATTTAAATGTATATAAATAATTAATATATCGTCGATAATAAAAATTGTAAAGACTACATTTCGAAAATCAGCGTCGTTGTAGCGCCTTATTTGAATGACCTTAAAGTATAAAAAAAAGAATCTTGTGAAGAATCTTTTAAAGAATCTTAAAAAAGTCTTGAAAGAATATTTAAAGGAATCTTGAAAAGAATCACGTATAGGATCCGAAGCAAGTTTCTTTCCAGGATTCTTTTCAAGATTCTTTCTATCCGAAAGCGTTCTGAAAATCTTTCAAAGAATCTTCGAAAGAATCTTGAAAAGCGTCTTTAAGACAATCGTGAAAAGATTCCGTCCATTAAACAGAAAAATCGTTGAAAGAATCTTAATGAAAATTTTCAGAGGAATCGAGCGAAACCTGTTGTTGCTTTCCCTTGGTGTCGACACAGTACATTTCGATACGTCAACGAAGGGTAAACCCCTCGTGTATAGTCGAACTCAGGACAGCTTTGCAGTCTTATATACGTTCAGACTTCAAGTCACTTGCGAGAAACGCTTCGACCGCTCGCCATCTAGCGGAGTATTGTCCACCAGTGTTTCGTATGATGTCACTAGGTGGCGAACAGAAGGAGCGTTTCTCGCAAGTGGTTTGAAGCCTCAGAAATATACTGTCTCGACACCAAGGGAAAGTCACAACAGATTTTGCTCGATTCCTCTGAAGAATTTCATTAAAATACTTTCAACGATTTTTCTGTTTAATGGACGGAATCTTTTAACGATTCTCTTAAAGATGCTTTTCAAGATTCTTTCGAAGATCCTTTGTAAGGTTCTCAGAACGCTTTCGGATAGAAAGAATCTTGAAAAGAATCCTGGAAAGAATCTTGCTCCGGATCCTATACGTGATTCTTATCAAGATTCCTTTAAAGATTCTTTCAAGACTTTTTTTAAGATCCTTTAAAAGATTCTTCACAAGATTCATTTTTTCTACGCGGGATTGTAACGATGACACCGATCTTTGTTTGTGGGGCGGATATTATTAATTACAAACGCTTCTATTCATTCCAATCTAGTCAAAACTCTCTTCTGTCTTTCTCACCGTGAAGTTAATCATCAATTCGTTTGTCGATCGTCATATCGTGTGTTCCTATCAATTTCAATATTCGTTACAGTATTTTGTTTTCAAAGTAATCTTGTGAGTTCCATCGAAACGTTATTATTACAGTTATGGGTGGCCCAAATAATCGTTATTCTCTAAATTAGTATATAATTAGCGACTTAATATACCACACATTTTAATTGAGGTATATAGCAATTTGATGGTCAATAAAGTTTCAGAGAATTGTGAGCGCAGATGCAACATTCAACGTGTCGATCTTGCCACTTGATCGCACCGGGTAGCAACAGAAGCAGTTAACAAGTTGAACGGTTGACCAGGTCTCATGCTCGATTCATCTGCCGATCTACGAGGATGAGCTCTCGCGGAGTTCCGACGAAGGACACAACACACTCGAGAAATCCCAAGAATAGAAGGTGCTTTCCTGTACACATCGAGCCTTGTACTAAAACTCTGTGTCAGTCTCGTCGAGCAGTCCTTCACTTCCGTTTCCCGGATCTCCGGGGACTCTTCTTCATTGCCACACAGCAAAGCCGCCCTTTCCCCTTCAACTCTCTTCCAACCCTCGCGGTGAGTCCTCTTTCACCGTTAACACCCCGCCAACTATTCATCGCGGTTTCCGTGAAGTCTCCCCGTTCATTACGGGTTACCCTCGCCTGCCTCCGCTAAACCTTCGCCAGCGCGTCCTATTCATTATCCGAATCCTTCAGCTTCAAACGAATTATAGAATGGTGCAAAAGAAAACCTGGGCCTCTACGAATAATTAATTTCGCGTGAATGCATAAGCGTGCTTACTATGAGCCTCTGATTAATTTAAGCGAAACACACCGATGAAAAAAAAACGTTCAGAAATGTCAGAAAAAACTAACATAATCGAAAGCATTCGTTTTTCCCAAAAATGTTCAAAATAGAAACGCTGCAACATAGACTAAACGTCTGCAACATAGAGGACATATTTATTGCTTTCGATAATTATCAAGCGACATCTTTCTGAATACATCCACCTGGATGTCAATGTATCCAGACCGAAATGATCATTTTGGGAGAAAATAAAAAGTAGTAGAATTTATTTATTTATTTATTTTCTTTGTAAACGGGGCAACCCCCTTGATAACTACGGCGCGATGGATATTCAGGACCTACAGTTTTAGGTGGGTTCCGAACCACCGGGGATTACAGAAAAAAGCACATAGAAAAATTCCATTGGTGCCCGGCCGGGAATCGAACCCGGGCCCCCTGCTTGAGAGGCCGCGTCTCTATCCACTGCGCCACTGCCTTCCCCAACAATAATGGAGAAATCTTTTTTTAAGATATTGAGCAAGACGCGATACGTTTATTTTGATGCTCGGAATCAACACCTTCGACATCCTCTATCTATTTGTAATATGCAAACAGAAAAAAAAATGAACATCAGTAGACGTGGGAAGGTGAAACGATTTCTTCATTTTGGATCGATCTTCACCGCTGGACAAATTGATTTGTAATCGATAGAGGCTCGGTCAGGCAATCAGTTGCCGGAGAGGAAGCTTATTCAAAAGCCGCAAACGACTGTGGTATATACGTATTTTCAGATCTTGAGTTCTCAGTGAACGTGAATGCGAACCAGTTGGCTTGACCGCAAGACTGTGCGAAGCGTCGAAGCACCAGCAGCTCTTATCGTCTCGCCGTGCATAATTCACGGACGCGTCGGGTGCGAAATAAAAATTTGTATGCGTCCATGGTGCTGCCGACCCTTGGAACAGACGTCCACTAGGCTAAGGTCTACAAGGTACATGCTTCAATACCGATGTAGTAAGGAAAGGAAGAGTTGGACGATCGTCGAGAGTGCCACGCCTGTCACGCAACGAGTCTGGCGTTTGCCGCTGAGTCCCCTATCGAATCAGTCCTTGCATTCTGTCACGGTCGTTACAGTATATATGACTATACATTGCTGCTCGCGCGGTAGTGTACGAAGCTGTTTGAATTTTCGATCGAGCAGCTTATCCGATTAGCCGTGACATCCGTGCAATCTACTTTCGTGGACCTTTTAAATGGCCCTCTTGGTGCTGTTCCATGCCAACGATGAATCTTACAATATATTAAGTATTATCTTATGCGTCGCTTCCACTGTCCACAAAGACATGAAAGAGTTATATCGAGCGTTGTGATACCTTAGCGACAAAAACAAACTGTGTGAGAATCCGGCCGAAGAACGCATGAAGCTGAAACTGGCAGACGGAGTTAACAGACGTTGCATGCTGTCAGCATTGCAAGTGCTAGATTCTGTCTGGCAACTTTAGCGTCATAAGAAGGCATGTAATTCTATAGAAATCTTGACGGATATCCCATGGACTACTACATTTTCATTCACATCTGCTGCTTTGTCTAAGATTGTTCATAGGTAATATTATACATGATATCCAGTCCGCTTTAATTAGCATCGACTTTGCATTAGGATACCAGCTGGGTTCCAGTGTGAACGTTTTTAGAGTTGTGAGAATTTCAAGACTAACTGGGATTGCCCATTTCCATCACCTACTCATGTAGGAATAACAGACAGGTTCCATCTACTGTACTGGCAAATAATTTGTGGACAAACGCTCCATCCGTTCGCCACCTAGTGACATAATCCGAAACACTGGTCGACAATGCTCCGCTAGATGGCGAAGGAACAAAGCGTTTCTCGCAAGTGACTTGAAGCCTCAGCGTATATATAAGACTGCAAAGCTTTTCTGAGTTCGACTACACACGAGGGGTCTAACCTTCGTTGATGTACTAACAAACTAGTGGTAGCAACCCTTCAATATTCGTAAAGATCTTTTTTGACATAGATTTTTTTCATTTTAAATGAAAATGAAATAATCTTGCTGGGCGCGATTCTGATAGAGATTCTTTTTATTTTCAGCTACCCACTGAAAAATCTCGGTAAGAAGCTGGACGAGATTTTCAGATAGATTTTAAAAGAATCTGGGTTCGACGCGCAACCGTGATTCTCGCTGAGAATCTTGCTGAGATTCTTAGGAATCTCGGCGAGAATCTCGGCCAGATTCTTTTTTTCTACGCGGGTAATGCTTGGCGAGAATTGCTGTATAAGGAATTCAAACCTTAGACTTACGAGAAGTTTCGATTTACCTAACTTCCTAACCAATCGCACTAACCACCAGATCAAAGAATATATATGGATATCTTATACTTTGACTTCATAGCAGCTACATTTTTAAATAACCACTGACTGTCTAACACCCATTAACCTGATAAATTGACTTCATCAAATAAATGTAATTGCGACGAGGCAACACTACGATCGCTGATAACAAGGAATGCCTTCATGGTTGACCACTGCGGACTACCATCACTTGGTAGTCGTTAATGTTAAGGGCAAGCATTGGATTCATCGTCACTGTTGGTAAGGACGGTAAGGATGGTAAGGATGGCCTTATGGAACACCCATAAGGTGTAACTTAGTGTGTCAATACTTTGCTGCGTCGATGAAATGCATAGATCGACCCAATTTGTTCTCAGTACTAGAGCCAATGTCGATCTCTAGTAATATGCCAGAATTCACCCCAGTACACAACCAGTACCGCCATGAGTCGGCGATGCATCGAGAATATTTGATTATCGGTAAAAAAAATCAATTGACTCAATATGTCTCCAATACGGAGCGGACTCCCCGAGCAGTGTTGCAAGAATTTGGATGCCAATAATAAGATAATTGTCTATCCAGCGTGTGCTTAGTACTGCGATATTTCTCGGCAATCAGTACAATATTACATTTTGCAAGTACTCAATCAGAATTATTTGCCCGACTAAGAGTGCAATCCGTGTGATCATCCCAATATTGTTACTACAATAGTTTTCATTCGGCAAGCGTTGTACAATAAATAGGGCTGTGCTGCCAATTGCAGAGTATCGGCATTTTTACATGGCAAGAACCCACTTTACATTAATGGTAGGGAATATGAGAATGCCTCTTACTTGTCGGAATTCTCCAAATATATTTTCTCGACTTCAAATATAGTATTATGATCGTATTATAAATACGATAATAGTGGACCTACAATCACATTAGGAGAAGACTTATCTGAACGTTTATCCTCGGCCTTAAAAATGTCTATATGTTCGTCAAACATTCGATATATCGTTACTTTTCAGCTGTTCCTGAAGAAAGCACTCATCCAATCAGGCTCACTGCATTTTAACGCAAGGCTGTAGCTGCGTATACGATAGAGCAAATAATCATATTCTCAGAAATGTCGCTCTCTCATCCGCAACAAGTGTTATCTAGAAAAAGAATGGTCCAAGCGATCAGTAAACGGGCTCACACGCGCGTTTGCTCGTGCGTCACGAAGCACGGCACTCTCGTCGCCTTCAATAATTTTCAAAAGGTTGAGTGGTGCGTTTCTCTTCTGTCTTCTCATCTCATCTCAACGACACCAGTCGTGGTTATAAAGCCTACGAGAAGGCGCACAGTCTGCGCGTGAGCCGTTCGAATCACTGGAATGACGAGGAGAAATAACGAGATGGACCGGTATGCAAGTTCGACATATCTCGGGGACAACATAGTGCACTTTAAAAGACTCGGATAACTGGCCAAGCGGGCCGTTATATTACCGGGGTTATAGATATTATTTGTGTCTTTTTGCCACGGTGCCTTTTGGCTATCTCTCTTATTTTTTCTCTTTCTTCTCCTTGTCCGCCCTCGCTTCTCCCACTCACTCTTTCACTCACTCACTCGCACGTCCTAAAAGCCAGCAGCAACACTCTTACGAAGGAGGCGACGTTCGATTTCTTTCTCTCCGCGTTTATCGAGACGAGAATGGTCCCGGTTTGGACGGGACATCCGTAACTAATGACCCTGATAGTCGGCGGGGCTCTTTCTCCCCCCCCCCCCCCCCCCCCCCACCCACCCCCTTTCGCCCTGGCTTCACCATCGTCCCGCAGTGAAGCAAAGATCTTTTTCCTTCCTCGTTCATAGTCACCACCTTCTTGCTCTCAGTCTGCTGCACTGCTTTCTGCCTCGATCACAGGGTTTGCGCGCGCGTACTCAAGACTTACGAATCTTCAACGAACCTCGACTCCACTTAATTAATTTCCCGCTCTCGCTCCAATGCGAATCGAAAAGCTCGTTATCTCCAGCGATGCTCTCTCGCAGCTCTTCGCGTTGGGACTCAACGGCACTCTCTTCGTCCCTCCCCATCGAATCGTTCACTTGCCCAGCCGGAGATACCGTCCGGCTTCTCGTGGTCGCACGCGGTCGCCCCGATGTTCCACCAATACGATCTAAGGCTTTCGACTTCTTAGACCTAAGGACCCGCGATCGTACAAGGGGATAACTTTGCGTATCCTTGAAGAAAATACTATCGAAGGGACGAGCCGCTGCCTCTGCAATTCCAGCACAGTTTGCCTCGTAGAACTCGAATGTATCCGTTCGCATTTTATAGGTCCGATTGGAATGGGAGGTTCGAGTTAAGACGTTCGGTCGGTTACACTTTACAGTGGACTAAAAAAATTCATAAAGTCAAGTTTAAACGTTAATTCATTGGATCAAGGTACTTTGTCTCAGGAAAAAAGCGATAGATAGTTGCCCCGATGATCGGACGTGTTCTGAGATTACGATTAGACGTTGATGGTGTTACATTCTAATCATGAATACAGTACAATATTTAATTTCGTATCTCCAGCAAACTTTAGACAGGTATGTATATTTCGCGATAGATTTTACGATTAATTTGTTCGTTCTATATAAATCATTTGTCTTGAAAATGTGTACAATTAAATCGAGTCAACGAGCAACTCAGCTTTTGCACAAATAGGTATACGGGACGAAGTCATCCGCAATATATTCAGGGCAGTGATGTTGCCGGTTTTCCACGTGCAATCGAACAGTAATAATTGAGTAGCCATCAATAGCTCTCGCTCCACTACACTATGTATGTAAAGGTATTACGCCTATATATATATCTCTACCTGATACGGTGCTGTGCACCTTAGTACGTGTGGAAATCGAACGAGCAACTGGGACTTGCTTGCTATATCACAGTACCGCGTGTATTGCGTATTTTCCCTTTCCGTGAATAATTCCTACAACGATTCGCTCGTACGATTCTCTCTCAATGTGCATTTCCGTAAACTGAACGTGCTCTATTGTTTCTCCAAAACGTGTATTTACCACTTGCTTAAATAAATAATTTAAAAAAAACACTAGTACGTGGTGGGCCATTGAAACCCAGTTGAGGGAACTCAACCAGTATCAAACTCCATCAAAATTCGACGAGATTTGATAATCATTCATCGAGCTATTCCCAAAAATCTATTTTCTTTAATCGAATAATTAAGACTGCCCATTTTTCTGCATCTGATTTTTTTCTTTTTTTTTTGGACTTCTTTTGGACGTGGGTTTCTCCGGTAAACAAAAACATAGCTTTATTTTTGGATATCCATAGTGTGTTATAGGCAGCGAACGTGTATTGTTAATTATTAATTTTCATCGTATGCGACTATTCTCGGTCAATATTTTTACAGATGGAATTTTGCGAAGCACATCTCGGGTCTGAGACAGTGATCGCTAGATTCATTAGTGAAAATTGAATTGGGTTTCGGTTTCGCGCGCTTTGAGTCCAGCGATCACTGCCTCAGACCCGAGATGTGCTTCGCAAGATTCCATCATTACAAATATTGACCGAGAATAGTCGCACACGATGAAAATTAATAATTTATTTTTGGATGCAGGCGATACTTTCCAGTTACAAATAACTAAATAATATTCGTATTTCCCTTTATTTTATTGGAAGATTTCATTTCAAAGCCTTTTTTTAAATCGTATACCAAGATTCTGATGTTTTATTTCATTGATGCAAGTGCATTAAAAAACTCTAGTAGCGGTTTAATAGTGTTGTAGGAAAGATCGCATTGACGTCAAGTGAGATCCTCGATATACGCAGATCAGAGCGACTTTGTCCGTTTAAATATAGCCTTATGTTGAAGCTAGCCTTAGTACAATAATATGACCGAAAATCTTAGGTTATATTCGGTAACGTGCGTCAGCGTATCGTGTTTATATTTTTAGATTTACACCTGATCTGATTCACTACTGCCTAATGTAGATACAAAAAAAGTTTCAAAGCAAAACTTTGCACATTGCTTCCTCATTAATTTTCATTTTTCACAAAGCCACCTCTATGAGTAAGCTTATTTATTAATTTTGGCTTCCTCATAGAGGGCGCTTTGTAAAAATGAATGAGGAAACAATGTGCAAAGTTCGACATTGCAAGTTTTTTCGTTACGTATATAGTTCATGAAAAATTCAAAATGCGCGTGTGCACACGCGCACACGCGCTCACGCGCACACGCGCACACACGCACACACGCAAACACGCACACACGCACACACGCACACACGCGCACACACACACGCACATCCGTCCATTCATTTTTTCAACACCCCTTTTCTCGACATTTTAGAGCATTTCGAGTGTTCTGACATAAAAGCTCGAAAAAAAAAAATGTTCGCCCAAAAACAAAGTTTCCTCTGTGAGGAAACAAAATGCATAACTTGCGACCATTATACTTGAGATAGATTTTATTACGACCTTTTTTTTCGGCAATTGTTCTAGTTTTGTGCAAGATGCTCGCAAAGAGCTTTTGTAGTTACGCAACTTAGGTAGGTATGCTGCGAGCATTGAACATCCGACTTGACCGCAACTAATACGTGCGGCCGTCGTGCGGGTGAGGTACATCGTCGGCTGGCGGTCTCTCTCTCTCTATATATATAGTTCTGAGTGAGGGCAAAGTCCGGCACGCCGTTCTTCTGGATTCGCGGCATTTACATACAGCGGGAGCACAGCAATGTCCAGTACCTAATTGGCATAGCTTTCGCTGCGGTGGCTTTTCTCGTTCTCCACGCCGCACCTGCCCCCCTACTTCCCTTAATGCGCGAGCGCGTACGGTAGCAAAGCACTAGAAACGACGATGAATCTACGAATGCCGGCGCAACTATCCTGAGACCAGAGCGGTAACTCGTCACTCAAATCACTGTAATTAATAGAGCTTTGACACAAATTGTGCGGTGAATAAGAGGTCGTCGAACGCTGCTCAATGACTTTGGTACTGCGCTACCAAGTTTTACCGTAACTGCGTGTTGCATACTAAATGCAATAACTAACAAAGTGTAAAGCTGAAAGCATTGCACGAGATTCGAGACATGCACTTATATATACGCAATGCATTTTAGAGCCTTGTTGCAACACTGAGAGGTAGCTTATATAGAGTTATGTTATATACGTGCTATGTGTATACAAAGAACATATTTAGTAGTGGTTTGCGAGGACAAAGACAAGTCTGTGATGTGATGCATGGAGTATCGGACGACTGGTATTTCGATGACAAAATGCATGGTAGCGTCCCAGAAGTGGTATGGTTCGTGAGCGCATTGCAATCTTCGTGGAACGGACAAAAGTATCTGTTTGACTGGCATGGTGCGGTTTTTTCGATTTTTATAACAGAGTTTAATATATCGAAATGCCACAAGATGGCCGCCATGATTGCGAATTCTGTAACTCACTTCATACCGCTTATGGTGAAGTATTAGAATTACTTTAAAAATGATGAAATTACAATTAATTTATAAAAATTTAAAAAAACTTCTCACTGAACAAATTAGTGTAATTAATAAACAAAAATAAGATCAATTCGTCAAGGGTGTGGTAACTTTCCGACTGTAATATGCGAATGATTCTTTTTTAACCATTTTTCGTTAATCCAATTGGTTTATTAATTACACTTACTTTTTCAGTCGGGACTTTTAACATTTTTATAAAATTATTATTTTTTGGTTCTCATCAAATAATATTTATCATCAAGTTGAAAGATTTCATAAGTGCAATTACAACACAATTTTTCAATGATTTTTATGTGCAGCTTGGCTCCTTTAAATAAAGTATATCATTTTTTACCTTCTCGGCAATTTTTGTGAAACAGTAGCCAAATAGAAACGAAGTTTTATGGGAAGGCCAAATTCAGGAAGACGAAGAGGCATGCGCGCTGATACTGGGGACGCGTAAGGCTAGCTACGTAGCTAGCGAGAACTATCTCCAAGTGTCGTTAGGAAGTCATCAATTATGCGATATAAAAGCGGGAGGGCAGCACCTCGCGCGGCCCAGACTAGCCTAGACCCCGATATAAGTACTATGACTCTGCAGCGCTCGACTATAATAATATAACTATATACAGGGCACGCCTCCACCAGAACGGTCTTATTCTCCAGCACCTTTTCATCTCCTCTTCAGCCTTCCCCTTCGCCGGTCTTTTGCCGAGTCCCTTTCTACCTTCTTCTCATATACTTCATACATACCGCGGTAACTCTATATCTGCGCAATATTACCTCTCATTATTCTGTTTCGTGTCCTCTCTATTCCTCCGCACTTTTTAAGGCCCTAATAACGAACACGAACAGTAACTGTGCTTATCTTCAGACTATTACATGCGATCCATCTAATCCGCTTGTTGTCTATTGTAAACAATTATGTGACTAAATCTATACTGCACGAAGCTACACATCACGAACACAATGCTGATTCTTCATGTCGATATTTTCATGACGGCAAAGTTATAAACGATTGATTATCATATTTTTTGATTTTTGATTTGATTGTTGGACAAAACAAACAGGAAAAAAACTCGTAGTTTTTTGTACATGCAACTTAATCCCAATGATACATTGATCTGCAGACATCTAGCCACTGCAGCTACTGGTGTTTGACGCTCGAGCGGCGCTCATTGCAGCGCTTTAAATTTATTATTCGAGTTTTTTCATAGGAATATATATATGTGGCTGCATACAAAAATTAAAAAAAAATATTTTCCATTGATTGGAATGTATAAAAAGAATGTTTGGCGATAAAAACTAATCAATTATTTAGTACATACAAAGAAGAAATGTGGAAAGAAAACACCAGATTACGGATGATATTTTCGGAATCTAAGATCACTTTGGGGATTATGCCCATTGTGTGATTATTCCAACTCATACTATTCATATCTTTGACAATGGATGTAAATTAACTCGACATTCGCATTTTCTATATACGTATTATAATCCTTTCAATCCGTATCATGACAAGACAAAAGTTAAGGATGATTACGAGTAGCTACAAAAACTGTTCATAATATATACTGTTGGAAGCAAATTATTTTGTAATGGCTAATAGATACCTATAATTATGGTGCCGCTGCACACTGAGAAAATAAGCTTAGTCAGAACTACTAAAACATTAGTTAAAAATGTTACCAAGAAAACTTCGTAGGCATAATCAATTTATTGCTTAATATTAATAAGAATTTGGTAAGATAACCAAATATTTAGTATCCCTAACTAATAACTTCGCTGCGACTAAGAAATTTTTCAGGGTTTCATTTTTAACCAAAATCTCAGTAATCCCAACGAAGCCTTTTTACAGTGCAGCTACCTATAAGTGGTGTATGTTCTACGTTACGTGTAACAACTTATTGTTGTACTTCCAAATAGATTGGCTATTTTTATTATGTACTTTGCGATTCGTTCTATATATCTATAAGGTAAAGGTACCAATGCTCGGACGGTTACGGTCATCCATTTATTAAACGGTCACGGAAAGATTTATTTATAATACGACTGAAATGAACGTCAAGCTCATAACTTATAGTTCATAAAGCCTATCAACTTATTATCAAAATATACAATAATTTCTTAATTATATACGGAAATAACAAAATTGGCGTAACGTACTTATCTCGGGATTCTGTACTTACGCATGTGCCTATTCCCGTCACCCAATCTTTGAACCACTGGTTTTTAATTTTTTTAGGTATCATGGCTATATATAAATTTTATTCATAAAAATATATATACACATGAAAGGGTACTTGGAATAAGGTATGTAGAAAACTGACTACCCTAGTATCTTAAAAATATTTTTCTGCATTCATGGGCAATTATAGATATGACTTCAAGTGTTAATTTTGAGTTCTTAATAACTAAATTTGTAATAAACGGACATAAACTAAGAAACATACGAAGATTGAGACGCGCTCAACCATTGAAACCTTACTATTTGTTTTTGCGAACACTTGACAGCTGTAGATTTGTATCTCTACATTATGCTATGATGTCATATCATACAGAGTTCTTCCTTTATTTGAGTCAAAGAATAAGAAAAAAAACTCTTTTCAACAACTTAGAAAATTATTAACACGAAGATTTGAAATGTCTATATCATGTGCAACGACTATCATATAAGTGGTACAGATATACCCAAGCGTACAAATTCAACAGCATAAGAAACAAGCAACATTGACCATGACTGTTCGTTCTACTACGAAACGAGTTGCAAGCATCATTGTGAAAGATGCTGCAAAACAGACGGTCCACCTCATCATCAAAGAATTCAACAGAACTCAAAAAGATTATGTTTCACGTTTTTTTTCTGTGCTTCTAGCCTTATCGCTGCTATTGCCGGGTCGGGTTTCTCATGGCAATGGCGAGCACGGAAACTGCGTAAAATCTGAGCTATATACAGCCAGCCAACTATATACAGTCCTTTTAATACAAACTGGTTCCTACTCGGAATATCCAATTTCCGGAAAAATATGATCCGGCTCCACGATTCAATGTACGAGCCAACGTGCGATAGGCGGCCACCCATCGAACTACTGACGGCAACAATATGAATAATAATTATAACCCAACTAATTACTTCCAACACATAGGTTATCTCACCCTTTTCCCATTAATTACAATAGACTATGCAACGTGTAGCTTTATCTAAAGCAACTAGTGACTGATACCATTTAGACCTGACTAAATTATACGACATCGTTTTGCTTCATCACCGAATTAGCTCTGTTTTCGTGGCATGGGTGTGCGTGCGTGCGTGCGTGCGTGCGCGCGCGCGTGCGTGCGTGCGTGCGTGCGTGCGTGCGTGCGTGCGTGCGTGCGTGCGTGCGCGCGCGCGTGCGTGCGTGCGTGCGCGCGCGCGTGCGTGCGTGCGCGCGCGCGTGCGTGCGTGCGTGCGTGCGTGCGTGCGTGCGTGCGCGCGCGCGTGCGTGCGTGCGCGCGCGCGTGCGTGCGTGCGCGCGCGCGCGCGGGCGTGCGTGCGTGCGTGCGTGCGTGCGTGCGTGCGTGCGTGCGTGCGTGCGTGCGTGCGTGCGTGCGTGCGTGCGTGCGTGCGTGCGTGCGTGCGTGCGTGCGTGCGTGCGTGCGTGCGTGCGTGCGTGCGTGCGTGCGTGCGTGCGTGCGTGCGTGCGTGCGTGCGTGCGTGCGTGCGTGCGTGCGTGCGTGCGTGCGTGCGTGCGTGCGTGCGTGCGTGCGTGCGTGCGTGCGTGCGTGCGTGCGTGCGTGCGTGCGTGCGTGCGTGCGTGCGTGCGTGCGTGCGTGCGTGCGTGCGTGCGTGCGTGCGTGCGTGCGTGCGTGCGTGCGTGCGTGCGTGCGTGCGTGCGTGCGTGCGTGCGTGCGTGCGTGCGTGCGTGCGTGCGTGCGTGCGTGCGTGCGTGCGTGCGTGCGTGCGTGTGTGCGTGTGTGTGTGTGTGTGTGTGTGTGTGTGTGTGTGTGTGTGTGTGTGTGTGTGTGTGTGTGTGTGTAGCTAGTGTATTTAGCATTTAAACAAGCCTGAAAACGGGAAATGTCACTCTGAAAAGCGTGTTGCAAATGCGTTGTGTCCTACTTTCAACATTGTGACGAGTTTTTACACACTTTCAGGCGTGTTCCTTTTAGACATCATTTATCATGTGAATGCCAATACGCTTGAAAGTGTGTAAAAATGCATCATAATGTAAAAGATAGGAAACAACACACTTGCAACTCGCTTGGTTTTTAGAGTGTTGCTCATTGCTTTTTCATCCTTCCCAAAGCACTTTTTTAAAGGCGGTCAAAGGCGATCAACATACACAACTCAACCGATGACGTTGAGAATGATGAAAAATAATGAGAATGTGATCCACAAGGCTCTACTTTGCAAGCTTTTCATTATTTTAATACTTGGAAGTTTTTTTCTTCAGTTTTATAGGTGTAAAACACACTTTATTGATCTGTATACTTCTATAAAATAGTACATTATGCTACAAGGGAGGGAAGAGCGCGATTTTCACCGAGTGCGAGGTTAGCTGTCCGAGCGAAGCGAGGGCTGCTCGAGCACGAGGTGAAAATTGCGCTCCCTCCCGCGTAGCATACGATTCTTTTCTTTTGATTGCGTTGAAATATGACGTGCTTTCTGTCGCTGAAAAACGAGAGGAAAAATTCGACGGTACCTGGCCGTGAGCCGTGTGCATGGGCAGGGGGAAGATATACGAGGCAAGACTCGCTCGGGCATCGTGGCCCCTGTTTTTGCGCGCTTCGAGGTTCGTAGCGCGAGCGCCGCGGTACGCGGCGGTCCCGCTGGGAACCTCGAAGTGGGCGAAAATAGGGGGCAAGATGCCCTAGGGAGTTTTGGCTCGTATATCTTGCCCGCTGCACATGCGCACTGCTCGCGGTTAGATATCGGCGACTTTCCTCCCGCTTTTCAGGAACGGAATCACGTTATTTCAGCGCAGTCAGGAGAAAAAGAAATATAATGTCTATAACATTCGTAAAAGTACTGCGTAATTAATATGGACCGGAAGCCCAACACTTTCTAGAGGATATGAATATATACAAGGGTATAGATACAGACAAGTTTTGTGTTTTATGTTATGTACAAGAAGCAACTCATTTCCCGAGGTTAGAGAAATACATCACACATATTCTATTTCATTTCTTATTATTTGGTATACATATTGAAAGTTAGAAAAAACTTTTAAACATGTCTTGCCTTCAATGGGCGGGTCCTCATTGTCGGTAAGAATGCCAACCGCTTCGGTAGTCTACAACTTCCCTCGCCGGTTCCTCGCAACTTTTTTATTTGGCCCTTGCTTAGAGGATACGTACGAGAATATTGCGAGAAATTCCATATATTATTAGCAAATTCCTCTTCCGAACACGTTTGATCACAACACTGTGTAATAATCATAGTCTATATAAAGTGCAACATACGAGCATGGAATCTTGCGAATGTTTCTGAAAGGGTGCGACAAAATTTGGCCCATCATGCACGGTACAGTGAATTCAGGCAGCACCTCCCACTGACAACTTCTCTGATGAGTATTATATTGCTAATTAGTATAAGGCAATGGCGCATCAAAGTGAGAACTCGTGGGACGAAGTTCAAATGAGTTTAAATGAGGAAATTCTCAACGCCTATGGATATATGTTATTTTCATTAAGGTCACGAAAAATGAGGACTTTGTTTAGCCTAACCACGTCGGAATGTACAATGGAATGTCAACAAATAAAAACAGCAATTCAATAAAGTCAGCCCGACCGCAATATCAACATAAAATTCGGAGATACGTTGAGTATTCTTACATGAAAGTGCACGAAAATTTATCTGACAGAAAATTTGCCGTACAATCGGCAGTGATACGTTTATCATTTTTAGTCCATGTAATTCGTATTCTTTGTCAGATTAGAGGCAGCCCTTTTTTCCCGCGCGTTTTTATTCAACACAGTGTCGATTCTACACATTGGTTTCTGCACTAAGTATATCCTGCACACGACGTTTTCTATACATTTTTTAACATCACGCGAGTTTTACAATACATTTCGGTTCTACGCATTACGATTCTACACATTTATTCCTATACAATCCGTTCGAACACACTCAGTTTACCGCGCAAAGCAATCCACCACATTCTCAAAACAGCACAGCCGTTTCTGCACAAATCTGATTGTACACGCTGTTATTCCCTCACATTTTCATACTTCACGCGCTCTTTACATGACAATTTGATACAACACAGTTCGATACTACACATTGATTTCGACACAAACATTATTAACCACGCGGCAATTACTGCACAATTTTAATATACATCATAGCTAAACGAGACTTTTATTTCCAACAGGAGTTTATCCTACACATCCCGTTCCACACGCATACATTGCGGCATACGCTCTTTACTGCACATATCGCGTCGCCACGCCGTCGTTCCCACGCGTTTTTATTCTTCACAAACTATCCGGCACAATTTTTTCCTACACATTTCGATACTACACATTTGTATGTCGGGATCTACTCATGAGAATATCTCCCGTCGGTAAGGTAGAACTCGGAGCATTTTACTCCGGCGACAGAGGTTCTCATTGCCGTGACATCAACATATGCTGTCGTCATTCGTTGTAAATATACCTATGAACTTAATCTCGTAGGTATATATACAACGAAATCCTACGAACTTAATCTCGTAGGTATATATACAGCGAATGACGACAGCACATGTTGTTGTCACGACAATGAGAACCTATGTCGCCGGAGTAAAATGCTCCGAGTTCTACCTTACCGACGGGAGATATTCTCATGAGTAGATCCCGACATACAAATGTGTAGTATCGAAATGTGTAGGAAAAAATTGTGCCGGATAGTTTGTGAAGAATAAAAACGCGTAGCAACGCCCGCGTGGCGACGCGATATGTGCAGTAAACAGCGTGTGCACCAATGAATGAGTGTCGAACGGGATGTGTGGGATAAATTCCTGTTGGAAATAAAAGTCTCGTTTAGCTACGATGTATATTAAAATTGTGCAGTAATTGCCGCGTGGTTAATAATGTTTGTGTGGAAATCAATGTGTAGTATCGAACTGTGTAGTATGAAATTGTCATGTAAAGAGCGCGTGAAGTATGAAAATGTGAGGGAATAACAGCGTGTACAATCATATTTGTGCAGAAACCGCTGTGCTGTTTTGAGAATGTGGTGGATTGCTTTGCGCGGTAAATTGAGTGTGTCCGAACGGATTGTATAGGAATAAATGTGTAGAATCGAAATGCGTAGAACCGAAGTGTATTGTAAAACTCGTGTGATGTTAAAAAATGTATAGAAAACGTCGTGTGCAGGATATACTTAGTGCAGAAACCAATGTGTAGAATCGACACTGTGTTGAATAAAAACGTGCGGGAAAAAAGGGCTGCCAGATTAGACATGTTTTTCTCAAAAGAATACAAACGCTCATTAAAAAATATGATTTCTTCTTGTTGAATGTTTCTTGTGCAACATTTTTCTTTTAAGATGTACACATAAAAAAATGATTCTACACTGGAAAAAAATTTTGTATGAAAATTACTATATCGGTATTGAAAGCTCGGATGCATATACTGCATATTAATTTTCATATACATAAATCTGTAATATTTAAAGAATCGATATACGATAATTAAATAGAAACCTTCGATATTAATGGAAAACTGTGTTCGAGGTTTACAACATTTTCATCAATTATTATAAGTAACATACATTAAAATTCACAAACGGGTGAATAGTTTTTTTTCACGTGCTGTATACTAATTTCAATGTGCATTCTACTGTAAAAATTAGTATGGTAGTAGACTAAAAAGGGATGTACATCTCTAACAGTAATGAACCAGTGCTTTATTTATGCAACACTCTTTTCTATTATTGTAACCAAAGGATATTAAAAGTCATATACGTGTGAATAGTTTTCCTCATATACGGTATACTATTTTTAACGTGCATTTTTCTTTAAATTTAGTATGTTGGTGTAGCAAAGAAATTTAATTAAAAAATACTTATTTGTACATGTTCAATCGAGTTTTTATCCACTTTTAATTACATATTAGTCTACATGTTGGTTCATATTAATCGTTGAAAAACATATTTAATTTTTTTTACATTGTTCGGGAATCGAACTTGGAACCCTCCGGTTGGTGTTGTTGCGCTGCGCCTTAGCTCACCCGACCATTCAGATCATATGATTGAACAATTTTTTTTTTGTCTGTTTGATTGTCGGTAATATGAAATATAAAATGAAATTAGTGTAATATTGTCATATATTTTTAGATTTATGTGATTGCGCCTGATATGGTAATAATAAAAGTACGTTCAGTTATTTTTCAAGGCAATCGGTTATATCGAATAGGGTACGTTGTTACTATCTATAAATATATTGAACGAAGTTACTTGTCTCATTGTTTGCGCGAATTAGTTCATTAGTATTTGGGTAAATAACCGTCTGACTGACCTCAGGGTCAGTACTAGGATGGGTGACCGCCTGGCTGACTCTGACTGTCCGTACTAAGTTCGTTAACCGCCTAGTTTACACTGACGCCCACATGGAAATAAAGTATATTTTAAATATATTGCAAAATATATTAAAAATATATAAAATATATTTTGTTCGAAAAATTGTATGTGTGGAATATATTTTTTAATGTACGTTGAATTATATGCAAAGTATATAAATAAATATATTCGATATCTGTAATAAGTACAGTCGACGTGTACAACGAATATAGTTTCCATGTATTTTTAAATGTAGCTAGAAATATATTCGAAAGTATACTGCTAATTACATTCCAAATATATAACAAATACATTCTACATACATTTTGAATATGAGTTTCATGTCATCGAAGTATACCTGGTATGTATCTGAAATATATGTACTTTACATTCCGGAATATATTTCGAATATATGTTCAACTTACTAGAATATATACTCGGAATTTATGTTTCATATACTTCAGAGTACATCTGGAATATATGTTTGATATACTTCGGAGTATATCTGGAATATATGTTTGATATACTTCGGAGTATACCTAAAATATATGAGGTATTCTTGGCCAAGTCACTAAGCCTTCAACGCTGACCCTTTCCAATTTACTCAATAATTTTTTTTTGCTCTATGTGTTAAAAAAAAAACACTCCAAAATTTCTTGAAATTAAAAAAAAAAAAATTTTATGAATCAAAAAAACTGTTTTGGCCCCAATTTAAAAATTCCAAAAAATTCTCAAAAATTCTGTGTCAGATATGAAAATTTTCGAGCTTTGAGCCAGAGTGGGCAGACCATTTTGGCGCGTAATTTCTTTTCATTTAAAAATATAAAAAAATATATATTAAAATGTCCATTATTATCCATAATGCAAGAATACTTTCGACTCTGAGTCACTCTGACTCAAAGCTCGAAAATTTTCATATCTGACACAGAATTTTTGAGAATTTTCTGGAATGTATAAATTCGGGCCAAAACAATTTTTTTTTCTCAAAAATTCATTTAAAAAATAAAAAATAAAACGAATTTTAAAAACTTGTATATACATTATATATACGACACATATATCTAACTTATGTATTGAATGCATTCCGATTTACATCTGACGTATACAAAGAATATACTACATATATATCTTGAATATATAATGAATACATTCGGAACTGCATCTGACATATACATTGTATATACGACACATATATCTAACTTATGTATTGAATGCATTTCGAGTTACATCTGACGTGTACGAAGAATATACTACATATATATCTTAAATATACAATGAATACATTCGGAACTGCATCTGACGTATACATGGAATATACTCCATATATATCTGAAACATACATTGAATACATTCGGAGCTACATCTGATGCATAGGTCGAATATCCGACATATATATCTGAAATATACATTAAATATATTTTTCGAGTATACTTTCTTTTCGAAAACTTAGGTGTGGCGAATACATTTTGAATATATTTCCTGTACAAGTAGTGTACAGTTCGAATATATTCGAAGTATATATACATATACCAAAAATATATTCGACATATATTTTTTATACATACAAAAATATATTTTTCAATATACTTTATTTCCATGTGGGCGGTCCATACTGGAAATCGTTAAACGCGGTTATTAATTTCCAATAACGGTATATGAATACCCAAACAAGTCTTTGGATAATCACATTGGATGTCAGTTTTAATACACTTGTGCCAACAAACTTTAAAAGATTCTGACACTTTAACAGTTTGGTTAAGTTATTGAAATTTAAAGAACAGATGACACTCCCTATTCATATAAAAAGGTATAATATTTTTATATTCAAATACAGAATCTTACAAAACTCTGCACTGATTTTAAAACACCGGTCTATAAATAGTTGCCTTGGCACACGCGTATTTAAAAATTAATATCTTTCTTAGAATTACAAAGTATTAGCACCGAAAATTCCAACGCGTATTTCTTAATTTCTAATGACCGTATATTAATGTTCAAATAGGTCTTCAGATATCTACAACGCATGCTACTTTTAAGGGATACTTGTGGACGAGATTTCGAGGTTTTTAACCTTTAATTTTGAAATCGTGTTTTAGAAATTTAAACTATCATGAAGACCTACTTTTAATATGTAATTGTATATTAAATATTTAGTCACCCTCTAAACTTGCGAACTTGTACACTAATTTTAATACACCGGTCTATGAATAGTCTTTCTAATAGACATGTATTGTAATTTTAAATATCAGTTATATGAAAATTCATTTACTTTTGATAAATTTCGTATACGGATGGTATATTTACTAGACAAAGTATATTAATTTCTATTTTATATACCAGGTTTTGAAATTTCATAGTTGCTGGTGTACGAAAATTCTTTTTTTTTTTTATAGTGTACTCAATTAATGAGAAACAAAAAAAAATCTGAATGGTTCCATAAAACTTACTATTCAGTTGTTCAATTGACCGTATTGTAGCCGCGTATACACTTACCCAGTAGAAACATTTAGCAAATTAGGAAAAACATGGCACATTTACATCTCTACCACATATCACATTTTCAAATTTTACCTCATAACAGAAAATAAACCTATTGCACACAAAGTGCAATATGATACAACTCTACGAGATGAAAATTTTGCCGGGTCTAACAGTACATCACAGCTCTCCCGGATCGAATGATCTGTACCGCATATTATAAGTCCATCGCTACCAATGAAAACCTATCCCAAAATACAATTTACCGGGCAATGGAAGACTGGATAAGAACAAAATTCTATTTCATCCATAAAACTGAATATTCTATATTGTATTATGGAGGAATTTGGGCCGAAGCTTGTGTCCTAAGCGTGTGGTATTTTGGGAGAGTTATATCTGGTACAGATATACATAGGTGAAAAATATCAAAGCGGTTCAGGTTAAAAGTTGAATTAAGGCGTCTCCTGCCTCGGGGGAGAATCCCGGCGAGAATCTTGTTAAAAATCTCGGCCTCATTCTTTTTTTTAACGCGGTTATAAGCAGTCATTAATAATATTTTAGACTTTCAGTTGTGGAAGAACCCGAAAGAAATAAATTCGCAAAGCTCAACAGAGTAAATATAGAAATGATCGTGCGATATATAAGTATATTCAATTTTGATGTACTCAAACTCAATATATCTGAATTATTCGTTAACAATTTTTTACACAATTCACTATCAACAACGACGACAATAACAATATACTTTACAGGCTATTAATCCTCAATGTACTATCGACGGTAAATTAAACAATATTTGACTTCTCGAGGTCTTACACAATAAGGTAAATGTCCCCATTCCCGTACCCTATAAGGCCAACCAGACAAATGTATGTCTTTTTTCGTTGTGACGAATTTAAATTTGGAGATTTTTTTTGCACCACTGTAAAATTCAGTTAATTCTCTTTCTAAAAATGGTTTATTCAATCGATTCCGCCAATTATTTTGCCAGATAGACGCTGATTAATTCATGCTTATTAGTGTCCCCTCTGCCGACACAGCTGTGCCCAATCCCGACCAGCGATGACCCTATTTTCGACCACTAGGGAAACGGAGATTCCGAAGAGTAATAAAATTTTTAAAAAATAAATAAACATGATCCGGGATTGTACTATTAATATTTTTATTGCATAATTATAAAAAACTTCGTTTTTCGGAACTTATGTTACATTTCCGTCTCTACATACACTTTTTTTTTGCGATGCTGTAAAAATTGAAACCCATTTTCAACTACTAGGGAAATGGAGATCCCGAGGAGTAATAAAATTAAAAAAAAATAAATAAACATGATCCGGGATTGTACTATTAATATTTTTATTGCATAATTATAAAAAAACTTCGTTTTTCGGAACTTATGTTACATTTCCGTCTCCACATACACTTTTTTTTTGCGATGCTGTAAAAATTGAGATATTTCAAAATTTTGATCAGTGAGGGAAAAAGTCCAAGTCCTTCGCAGCGATCCTGTAAGAATTGAATTATATCAATCTTTTTTATCACTGAGAAAGTAAACCTTGTAATAAAGACATTTTTTTGACTGCCTAAATAACGTTTACGGTAATGGGGGCAGCCAGGCATTTCGTTGTGCCTAACTTCGACCACCGTAAAAAAAATGAAAAATAAATTATTTATAACTTTTGATTTTGCTGGATCAGTAATTGAACTCATAATCTATCGTTTGCACTAAAAATTATTCGATTTTTACAAATTCCGGATGCAGTACGGACTATTGAAGCGGTCAACGCAACTTAACCTCACTGTTAAGAATACGATGGGTTCGCGACAAGCGTTTGGAAATACGAACAAAACTTGGATTGTGTTATTGTATTTACACTTTACGTTGCAATACTCTCACATAGGGTCCTCGGAATATTGTACTATGCTCAATTGTTGTTATTTTTGCGCAGCACTCGTGTAAATAATTATTTCCGTCGAAGTGGTCGGCAGAGGGAGCATGGACGGGAATGGGGACATTTACCTTACTAACGAGCAAGTGATTTTTATTTATCAATCTGCTTCACTTCCGCGTAGCACGTGTCTATCCTTTTTTCGAACTTATTTGTCGTTATGAATCGGCATTTCGCACGTCGTGTTCGTCGACTATATACAGAATTTACGAGCTGCGCTTGCCGCTCTCATTCTCAACTATACGTGGATACGAGACGACATTATAATGCGAGGTGATTACAAATAATCTTCATCTTGTAATGAAGTTTCACACACCCACACACACATACACACACATGTTTTACGTAATTTTTTTGTTGGGTTCACCGATGACCGGTTAGTGTTATAAAAATATTGCTAAATCCGAGCTATCCAGTGTTTGCTACAGCTGATGTTGGTAATCGCAACCAATCTCTTTTCTCCATTCACATAGCCATTACCCTCGAATCGCAATACATTTTATGAACGATTCGACGAACCGGCATAATCGTAATAATTCGGTACAGATTGAAATCGATTCTCCAGTGATGCGAAATATAGAAAGGTTTTTTTTCTGGATTCCAGACTACTTTTATTACCCCTAGAGTGAGCCGAATAGGAATGGGAAGGAGAAAGATTCTTGTAGCTTTTTACAGCAGCTTAACGAGCATCGCAGACGATATAATACCGCGGTTGGTTCGCTTTTGCACGCGGTCGTCGTACGATAAAGGATCGTGTAATCCATCGCGACGAGGTATAGAGTGCCTCATGCCTCCCTCATACTTCCTTCTATATCCGTGCCGTCGGCGACATTTGTTGCAGCCACGCAATCCGTTATCGCGAAATATCGATTTTGAATTAGCGAGATTGCACAGCATACTGGGCAACCAGCAGCAGGAGTATAGAGTTAAGGGTTGGAAAATATATGAATGACGAAAGTACGAAAGAACGAGGAAGAGAGGGAGAGCAATAGCTGGAGAAAGATTGGGGAGGGAATTGCATATATAAAGGTGTCTAATCATTAGTTCGTGCGGAGGTGCGGCGCCAGATCAAATCGGTGTGCATGTGCCGGAGCCATAACGTCTTCCGCGTGTTTCCCGGCACACCTCTCACCAGCCCTCTCTTTTCCATGATCATAGGCCCCCGCGAGTCCGTAATTGCTCGAGTAGCCTGGGCCTCCCGACCGGCTCTCTCAGGTACGGAGAGCTCCACAAATGCGAGTAATATTGATCCCAACTTCAAGACATCTCGAGCACCCACCTTGTAAAACATACCCAACTATATATTTCCGTAATTCAGACTTTCTCACTCCGATCGCAAACCTCTATGGAAACGAGATTCATAATAAAGCATCCTCTCCAAAACTTTGCAAACTAAAATCTGTCCCCATAACTTTGTCTCCGTTACCGCTTTATGGTTATTTCTATTTATTTTTCTTGCTACAGGGTTTTCCTCAGTTTTGCTTCATCATAGAGAAAGCTTTGTTTTTATGAGAAAAAAAAATTTCGTGATTTTCATGTCAGGATGCTCTATTGACATGGTACAAAACATCGAGAAAAGAGGTTTAGAAAAAATGTCCGTATGTATGTATGTGTATGTGTGTGCAGGGCTTTGAAATTTTTATCACCTATAACTCAAGAACTGTTCAAACGGATTGAGCCAAAATTTGGTACACCAGTACTACCCTTCTTTGACTGTTGAAATTTTTTACCAATTGTATACAGAAATTTTTATTTTACAGCTTTTTGAATTTTTCAAAAAAGGACGTGCACACTATAACTTTCGCAAAATTCGCGATATTTCGCTAAATAATTCTTCAAAAGGGCTGGTACTCTTAATGTTGTTTGATATTGAATTTGACCGAAATCGAAAAAGCGGTTCGGATATTATGCGGTTTTGAATTTTTTTTAAATTAACGTTTTGGCTTTGACTTTCATAAAAGTTCCAAGATTCAGCTGAATCGTTCTCTATTACTGAAGATACGTTCAAAGTTTTGTATTTCATTTTAACAAGATCGGTAAAGCGGTTTGGATTTTATGTGATTCTGAATTTATTTTTAAATTTGCGCTTTTGCCTTAGCTTTCCAAAAATTTTAAAAAGTTATCTCAAACTTTGTACATTACCAAAAATATAATGCAACGGTATTTGTTACGGCGTTTTGTACCCGTGTGCAATTATGATAATTTTTTTTAGATTACACATGTTTTCAAATTTCTAATGCCCATAAGTACCACAACTCAATTGCCCGTAATTTTCGAACGGCACGATGTATCAAGCTGAAATTTTGCATCGAAGTGGAATATTAGCTCATCTTCGGTTACTGTAATTTATTATAAAAACTATCCACACATACAGATTTATAACTTACACACAATAATATATTGAAATACTCAATATATTATTTTCTTTAATTTTTTGAAAAATTTTACAAAATTGTGGAAAATACAATATCGAAATTATTATTATTGAGACAATATTTCATAATAAACCGTTTTGGCCACAAAAACAACATATATATAAATATTATGAGAATATTTGATATTGAGTTAAAATATTGCTCTATAAACTCTTATAAAGCAGCAAAGCAGAACTTTTTATATCAATTTATATATTGTCCTTTTTCAATAAACGCGACACCCGATCAATTATTTCTTGCTTATTCCAATATTCAAGAGATGTGTATTTTGACGGCAAAAATAAATTGGTCCATTAGGACAATCAGCTGTACAAAATATTAATTGTGTGGGTTGATTGCTTGCCCCAAGCCGAAATGTAATACTTCATTTGCCCGTCTTGTGTTTTTAAATGGCCATAATGTGCCGTTTTAGGAGGTTGTTGGTCCTGGGCGAAACAGCGGAGAGTTTGGGAAAGGCCTTTCGCTCTTCAATCGCCATCATTTGGATTCAAATGGGTAATTTCTGTAAGTTTGGGAAATATCAGGTTGATCGTGGGTTTCATCTTTACAATACAAAAAGCAGAGAACCGTTGATATTTAAATAATATGTAAAAGTACGTCTAGTTATTCATTGTTATATACATTTGTTTGGTTCATTTTGAGCTTAATAGTGAGCATGAAAATCGAATAGTACAGGTGACCGGAATAAAGACGACTTTTTCACTGGTGTCCTGAGAAATGATCGACTAGTATTGGTGGTCCTCAATATGTAAGTGATTGCGAGTAATACCCCTTGCGACATACACGCATAATCATCAGATATTTTTCTCTAAACCACTTTTCTCGGTGTTTTAGACAATTTTCTGTATCCTGACATTAAATCACGAAATTTATTTCTTCTCGAAATCAAAATTTATCTGCAAATGCAAGTTAAAGCGAAGTTTTCAAATCTTAACAGCCAATACTGTTATTTTCTTCAATCAGAATTGTTCTTATTTTTATGGCTCCCCTCAATTATCAATTGCTCGCACAGAGGTCAACCAAGTTTTCAGATGAATTCTCGGTAAATGAAAGAAAGTCGGAGAACGTGTCTCATTAACGCTCGGCAAGGAAATCGCACAAAAGATTGCGTCGCGATTCCTAGAACAGATTTTTTTTTCCCTCGTGCTTGCAAACTCAGCGTAACACCGATTTGTCGGTAATGCACAACGCACGTAGTTGGAGTACAACGGAACGGCGAAGGTGTTAGGTCGACGATTACCTCCAAGAGGGAACGCACTTTCCTGGCGTTACGTCTTGCGCGGTACCGCGGGATAGACATAATGATCAACCGACTGGAAACTTCACGGATGAACGAGACTGTGGAGCTTCGTGGCTCGTTGTTCCAAGAAAGTAACAGCGTTGGAAACAACAGCACGCCTCGTCTTCCTTATTTTACTTATCTTCGTCTTTGCTTTTCATTTTTTTTTCCACCGTGACTCGCTCCCGAATAAAGCAGTTTCACGGTACCAGTTTTTGTCTAATTACCACTCGTCCAATCTATCCATTTATCTTGTCGCTTACCCTGCTTGAGCGTTAATCTCGTCACACTGGTGACGACAATGCCTTAATAGGGAATCATCCTTTGCCTATTTTTTTCCTCAAGTCCTTAACTTTTCACGGTGTCGTGCACATACAAAACGGTTTGAGAATTCATAACGGAATAAATCTTTTAAGGATAAATATTCCTAACGACGATTCTAAAGATGAAGATATACCTGACGATTTGTAATCATTAGTTCGATCAATTGAAATTCGACTAGTTGAATAATCTAGTAATACGGGCCGTATATTTTTAGCTTCCTCATTAAATTTTCATGTTTGTATTTCAGGATCCGCGAATTGATTCAAAATGACGAGAAAATTTATATCGTTACATGATTTAGTTTATATAATTTTTTGTAATACATGCACAAAACGCCCTTTTTCATGTCTGTCAAGTGCGGCAAAAGTGGCAGTTGACGAGACATGTGGAAAAAACATTGTGCATCCGAAAATTATACTAGTAACTCTTGCGCACACTTTTGTCAGCCCATAAAAGGACATAAAAATGTGGAGTTTTTAGGCAAAATAGTGTGTAAAACGATCACAAAACACGGATACTCGCCGAAATGCCGGTTTTTCCTCACCTTTAACCATATTGGTTTAGTGGGGGTAAATAATAATAATAATGCAGCAACGCGAAGATTCTACTTTGCACATATTTTTGGCATCAATTTACATTGAGGGAAAAAATTGTACTTGAAGGATATTGTTTTTGACGCATACAAATGATTTATTGCTTTCGTGAAGATTTTTTTTTACAAGTCAATGATTTCTAATCTTAAAAAATCCGTTATGTATCGCTATAATTTCTTTGTTCGCGTTCACGATTTCCTCACGTTTAAATACCTAGGATCAAACCGCATGCGCCGTAGCTGAATGAGCCGAGTTACGCCATAATACGATAAAACGAGGGAACAAACGTGAACGGTAGAGAATAAATAATATAATAGAGGAATGATATAACAGAGTGGTAGATATTTTTCATAGCGAGCGTGCCGGGCGTTTCACACGAAGCTTCTTCCATCGTCGGACTTTAATAAATTATCGAAGAACCGCTCGCAGCTCGCGCACATTCGTGGGGGCCGGTTGGGAAATCGCACGAGTTCGCTGTTGCGCCAGCCGTCGTCCAACTTTCGCAACCGAGAGATTTTGCATTCATCCTCTACGCGTTCTGTGCACACCGCGCCCGGCCATCTCTCTATATACCTACCTACTTTCTCTTCGCGTCCCTCCTGCATCCAGTCGCACGTAGAGTACCGTGCACAGGCGGCCTGCTATTGTACTCTCCGGAGACGCGTAAAGCTTTCAATTAAATCGAAAAAATGCTGGCCGCTGTGCCGAGTACATACAGGGTGTACACCGAATGCCGGGCTCGCGACTAACATGACGCCGCAGTTATAGTATGGCGCGAGCCCTCGCTCACGCGCGCCTTTCTCCACGACGAGAACTCCCCGAGAGCGATTTGCGACCTTTATTTCTACAGTACGACTTCTCTCAAGTTAAGACGGTGGCCACTTAATCCATCCAATTGGACCCGTAATTCTCATCTTAAGTATACGGGCATATCTTAATATCTTCAAATTAATGAATTATTCAATGAGTCCTCGTCGAGAGACTATTGATTTAACGCTGTTTTTGGCTTTCCAATATAACTCAGACAAATATTCAACGGTTATTTTAAGCAAAGTTAAAATATAGTAAGTAGAGTACTATGGAAATTAAAGAGATATAAAAGGTTATGTGCATTTCGGTCATCTTGTGCATAAATGCGACGTCATTTTTTTTGCCGGAACCAATAGTGACCGATTATCCGGCTATCCCCGGATTATTTGAAGTTTACCTAAAACCCCATATGAAAATAGAGTATATTTTATTACATATATATGAGGCACAGCATTTTTTCCGCATTGTGTAGTTATCATATATTTATTATATATCTTCGATTATTTATATATAGAGGATATCGAACTTTATGTAACTCATGTATGACAAGTGCAACGTCTCGTGTCTGCAGAGAGTATCGTAAGTGGCGTTTTATAGCCCTATTAGAAGGGGATGTATAATAAAATATTGCGCATACGCAAATCGGTCCGATTTTACTTCTCGTTCGCGAATCTCGCGAGTACCTCTCGGACCGCTCTTCTCGCATGACGTAATGACCCGTCGTGACACTAGCATTCCTAACCTAGTTTCAGCCAGGCACTCTGTTACTACTACATGGTTATCGTCGCAACGCTGAGTGAAAATGTGCCAGAATACCCGTGATCGAGACGTCACGCAAGCAGAAATCCGCATAGCGGCGAAAAAGTTGTTGATAATTTGTTATCAGACAAATGATAATGTTGGTACAAACGGTGTTGCAAAAACTTTCTTAAGTGGCAGAAGCCACTCAACTAATTTTTTCTGTTTTCTTAACGCGGGGGCCAAAACCCTCCACCGGTGTTTCGCCCATCGACCCCATCGGGGTTTGTGTGGTTGTTTGAATTCGGTAAATTTCTGAAAATGGTACACGTACTATTTTCAGAAAATGGTACGTGTACCATATACTGCGGGTCCTTCATAGAATTCAAATATGATCCAGGTGAGTCTTGTCTGTAATTTCTATCTTGCAGTCGAAATCCAGTCACACTTCGGATCGGATCCCAGTTGATGAGCATTACATCTCGTGCGTGGAATCTGATCGTTGCGATGACGCAACTACCCATGTAGAAAAGATCCGGAGTCCAGAATGGAAACCAGGATAGAATCGAGGATGGAGTCCGAGCTGTCCAGGATAGGCTCTGGGCAAGTCTGGATAATCCAAGACGGTCTTCAAGATGGACAATGAAATCGGATGAAATTCGATTGTCCATCCTAGACTACCCAGACACCATCCGGGACTGCCCAGATTCTATCCTGAACTCATGATTTTTACGAAAGTGGTGTTCTACTGTAAGATGGGAATACGATGCAGGAACCAGCTAGATCCCTGTCGAAATTTTTGCATAAGTAAGAGTACTTACACAGACTCGCATAGGGCCTGTGTAAGGTCTCCATGCGAGACGCTCATAAGCCAGACAGAGCGTGCTTAGGTCACTCAGGTGAGAGTGGGCGTAGTACCGAGCCATACGAAACCGTATCTCTCCATATCATCAAAATATCTCACCACTACTGCCGTATAAGAGAAACCGATCCCACCCCCCCCCCCCCCCCCCCGCCAGCCCTCTCCTCTCCCTATGGCCAGATTATTCTAAATGTAACCAGATGCCAATTATTGAAAGTCCAAGACCTCCCTAATTTTGCCAAGGCCCTCCTTTCGCCTGATTCTTTAAAGTATTCCTATGGACTTCCCAGAACTTGATTTTTCTAAAATTTCAAAAGTTGATAATAAGTACAGAGAGTCGAGATTGAATCATTTGAATGCGGCTGCGCGTAGCAGTCGCACCGTAGAAAATTCTAATGTATGTATGTATATGCATGCCTTTATACGATTCATTGAAAGGTGAGAATTCTTGCTGGATGAATAACGATCATTGCGAAATTTATGTACGTTGAAGTATGTATTGTGTTAGAGGGTTTTAAATCTCGGATACGAATGAATATAAAGAACTGCAAAAACGCAATTAATTTTTTTCCTATGAGAGATAATTACTATTTAAATGTTAAATGTGGGTCACGCGTGTGGGCTGGTGCTCGACGTATATGGTATATATGAGGAGTCTCTCATTCGAGTTAGATGAGTGTAACCCGGCATTTGAGATGGTTTCCCGAGAGATCCGTTCCGGTGGTGAAGTGCTTGGAGGGTAGTAGTGGCCGCGGTAGTCGACAGCAGATGTGGGAGACATAACTTTATTCAAGCCAACTCGTTAGCCCGAATGAGGGCCGCCTAAATTCTATATTTGTGACATTTGGAACGATAGAGGCGACCGTAATACTTGCATATGCGTTCTGCTAGCCCGAGATGGGAGAGTTTAGTACGGTTGTGCATATCTCGTCGCGGTATCTACTATGTATAGTCGCACCAGTAATGCATAATAGTGGGCAAACCGTACATGTGAGGACGCCGTCACCTTACGTCTATATACTCTCGTGTATATTAATGTCCATCTACGATGTATTATGCATACGGGTCCTTCCATCAGTCAAAAATCTCACTGCCGCATAGTGGGTATATCCTC
Organism: Ephialtes manifestator; assembly: GCA_963970395.1. NCBI lineage: Eukaryota > Metazoa > Arthropoda > Insecta > Hymenoptera > Ichneumonidae > Ephialtes > Ephialtes manifestator. The sequence goes on along the minus strand of OZ019968.1, from coordinate 17,836,510 downwards.
ACTGTCCTCCCGAGTGTCTCGAGCAAGAACCGAAAGTGTCGTACGTTATTATAATGACGTATGGTATGATATTAATATTATTACCATAATGATGAGAGTAGAGGCTTTCCCTCAACGCACTACAAGCCGGTTGACGAGAGCCACGTAACTCGGAACGCAAATTAATTTGCGGTTTGGTATTTTGTATTCATGAGCAATTCTTTGTTATACGATTGAATAGTAAAAAAAAAAAATTACTTAAAAAAATAAAGCCGTTGCCTTTCGGCACTCTGTGTTCTTGTTCAGAGCTGCAGACAAGTAGTAGACAATTTTCTTTGGTTTCTCAAAGGATCTGGAATACGGAGTAGACGTATCCCATGTAGCGTGAGATCACTCTAAAAACTAAGCGTGGTGCAAGTGCGTTGTTTCCTATCTTTTACATTATGACGAGTTTTTACACACTTACAGGCGTGTTCCTTTCAGATATCATTTATCATGTGAATGCTAACACGCTTGAAACTGTGTAAAAACGCGTCATAATGTAAAAGATAGGAAACAACACACTTGTAACACGCTTGGTTTTTAGAGTGATGTTCACTGCACATCCATTTTACGTCGATGATGTAAAAAATATATTTTATATATTCCATGAATATTTTATTATTTGCATACGCGCAGAAGAATGTCCAGAATACATTAATGTATACACTTGAATTATTTGGATGTCAATGTTGGTACTAATATATTCGTGAAATATTAGTCTTATATGCATTCATGCAGATAGGACAAATTCAACCGTCCCCGACTTATATGAAATCAGTAAGAAAATGATTTTTTCTAAGAATGTATCGTATACAAAAATGGTAGAATTTTTCATGTAAAAAATGTATAAATCACGGATATTGTGTTTGACGCATACAAATGTGTCACTTGCCCCTTGCTTTCGTGATGATGATCGTGATTCTTTTTTTTTTATAAATCAGTCATTTATAATCTTAATAAATCTGCTATGCATTGCTATACATTTTCTGTGCGTTTTCGATTTTCTCACGTTTAAATCTCTAGGATAAAACTGCCAGCGTCATATAGCTGAATGAGTCGAGTAACTTCATAATACGATAAAACGGGAGAGCCCACGGTATTTTGTATTCATGAGCAATTTTTTGTATGCTTGAATAGTAAAAAAAAGAACTTTAAAAAAAATTAAAAAGTTGCCTTAGGGTACTTTGTGTCGTTCAGAGCTGTAGGCAAGTAGTAAGCGATTTTCCTTGGCTCCTGACTTTGTATCTAAAATACGGGGCCGTTGGTATACGTATGTTAATAGTTATACCGTGAACGCCATGTGGCTGATAATTGACTCGAAGCCCTCAATAACACTTTTTTTTTAATGACAACTCTTGTAACCAAAATATTTAGTCCATTATCGATCTATTATGGATCCATCGAGAAAATGCAGCGAAAATAAAGCCTGTGAAACGATGCTCCATCGCAGATGTATGCACTTTGGCTGTATTTGGCTGATCAAATTCAGCAGAAGAACTTATTAATGACGTTATATCAGAAGTATTGAATTTTATATAGATACTGCATCGTCTCATAGGCTCTATTTCATATGATTTTCTTGATGGCTTCATGATACATCCATAATGAACTAGACATTATTACGATGGCAGCTGTGATATTATTTTCAATTATACCCGAGAGCAGGACTTGAAATAATTGTTTTCCCAGTGAGGCAATTTTCATTAGATGTACAGAGAGAAAAATGGTTAGTCGAGAAAACCAACTTTGAAATGCTTGAAGCATGCTAGTTGCAACACACATCAAATTGATAACCTCAGTTTCCTCAGATTGTTTGACTCAACTTTTGTTGGTTGGTTGACATTACCAATCAATTAATTGATAAACCTTTTTCACCGTGTAAGAACAAAACGTGCGAAGTGCTCGATGATTCCATATTGTCAATGAGAAATAATGTGGGAGCAATGTGAAATGTACTATTGTAAATTCTTGTTTGGAAAAAAAAATTAAAATGTGATTCAATTTTAGTAGTAAAGGAACACATCAAAATTTAAAGGACTGTAAAATTTCATAACTTCAATATTTGCTGATAAAAATAGTATGCAATATGCTAGTTTCAGGACTATCCCTTTCTCTCTCACTTGCGCATATGTAAAACGACAAAACGATCTAGAGAACCTTAGGAATATAAAATATATTGAAATGGAATATTCAATAAAATTCCTACGCTTCGGCCGATTTTCCGCCAGTTTGGCACCAAATATCCCTGAACGTCATTACATACATGTCTGAATTTTTCACTCGTTTTCGAAAACATTTTTTCTCACCTCCGGGCCGAAAGCGACAACTTTCGTTCCGCTGCGCGGAACGAAGTTCCCGGTTTTCGGCTCCGTCGATGAGAAAAATCGTATACACTTCTCGGGCAGTAAATAAGAAAGCCTCAGATCACATGTTTGTCGACCTCGGCTTCGCCTCGGCCGAAAATTACATGTGATCTGAGACATTTCTTACTTTACTGCCCTAGGTGTGTAATATACTATTTAAATAAGAGCGCTTAAGACAACGTTGAAATTCCGATAAAATCCGAAAATCGTTGTCGATGCTTACAAAATTTAACGAAACGCACCATACATTTTTTTGGAAAAGCAAAATTCAACAATATTCGATTCATTTAATTAATTCAGCTGAATTGCACTGTTCAAAATATTGTTGTACATTATCTTCATGTGTGGAGAACAATTTAGCTCGAATGCTAAAAATTTACGGCAGCTCGTGAACATGCCTTTTTTTAAAATTCAAACTGTCAAAGGTGACTAAATGAAGAAGCGTAACTTCTTCCGTTGTGTGTCGTATATTCTGAATTCCAGATCGATAAAGTCGTTCTCAAGTTAGGGATTCGTCTTTTACTAGCCTAACATATATACATTCACCCATCCTGATATTTATTGTGATCCTCCATTCTCAAGGTCCCAGACCATTTTGGTGTCCTGGCATAAAAATATTTTTTTGTTTTTTAGTATAAAAACAAAGTTTCCTCCGTGAGGAATCAGAAGGTGCAAAGAATCGTAATATTAACAGCATAGTTCTGTTATAAATAGGCTAATACATGAACAGATAGAACGTCTTAATGATCGGCTCGTAATAAAATTTAAAGAAATTAAAAATGCTTCTGATCGCCGTACGTTGCCATATACTACATATCTGCATGGTGTATCTCGAATACACAGAAGTTTCACTTGGTTCGCAGTGCAGAAAACTGGGTCGTCAGACGAAAGGATGAGCCGATTCACGGATTTTCCTTTCGACGGCGCGCAGGAACCGCGATTTAATTAATCCGCAATGGTCTAGTCCGCCGCATGAACGAGCGTTCCTCACCAGCCCCTGAAGCGCTGGCGAATACCCGAGGCTAAAGGACTTCGGTAGCTGCTCGTCAGTGAATCATTCAAAGATCGATCGCGCAAACGGAATGACCAACCATTGAATCAAGACCGATTGATCGCTTCCCTGAACTCTGAAGCATTCTACGTCTGAGTGCATTTTGGTAAACCGTATTTCTCAATGATGAAACTCTACCGATTTGCAACCCGAATTCATCGACTTAAGAGCTTTAAATTGCGATATTTTTTTATTTTCAAAGCATGCATCCGAGCTTAGAAATATTCGAACTATTGGATTCAAAATTGAGCAAAGTTTTCACTTGGTAATAAAATAATTTAGAGCTACTTAATCATAAAAGTCACACTAACACATCAGATCAAAATAGGTCAATTTTCATTATGAGATATCTCACTTGTTTATCTACTGGTGTTATTTAAAAAATAAAATGTTTTCTTTTGACCGCTGAATCAAAAATTTTTGTGTTCTATGGCAAAAACTTTTGACTATTGCAGATGAGCGATAGGAAATTTATAGGTTTTTACAAATTTAGCGGATTCCGAATATAACCAGTGATCCAAATATTCTAAAAAAATGTTTAATTTAGCCTGACATCAGTGCCTGACATCAGTTCTTCCGACGGGAGAGAAGCATTTTTTTTTTCTTAAAATTAAGGAAGACACATTTTTGTTACGAAAATAATTGTTTAAATTAACATTTGGGTTTACACATAAAACTTCTTATATACCCATGTAAACACACTTTGAAGTTTATTGTTAACATTTTTTATTTCTTCGCTGCAGAAATCACTTTGGACACACAATTGCCAACGTGTTCACGACAAGAGCGAGAGACATTTTTTTTGCACCATCGGACATCAAATATTGATTTTTGAAATTTTTACAATTTCCAATCGCAAGACCGAAAAATTCACCATACAACTACGGTGATTTACACAATTTCCTGATGTCACTGATTTCAATTACACGCGTTACTTTTATTTTTATCGTTCATTGATTTTTTTCATGTGACATTTTATACTTTTTAACTTGTACATTATATAATGTAGGACAACATTCAACAACTATCAACGGCTTTTTAGTAACATTACGCACACAATAACCAATTCCGAATTGCGAAATGTCAGTTTGCCGGCAAACGACCATTGTTTATTATAAAGTATTGATGGCCACTACATGGTCAGGTGTTGCTTCGTGCTTCGTTTTTTTCTCCGTGGATCCGAAAGCGGGGAGGAACAAACTAGTGGGTGGATTTTTTCAAATCCATCGGTTCTTTCGCAGTCTGTGTTTCACTTGTAGGCGTAAACATATTGTGCATTGAAATAAATATATGCGCATATTTGAAATGCATACAGTTATTTTTAGGCAAGAATTAATTTTTTTTCTTTATTCTAACTAGCAGCGGACCCGGCTTCGCGCGCTAACCATTGGTCCTCGCTATTAAGATTTTTATTAGCGTATTGTGACTTATACATATTGTCTCGTGCCATTTTATTAGTTTCGTGAATTGCTATTAGAAGTTGTGCATCGTTAAAAATTATACTACCATTACAATATCATATTTAATCTGTATCTTGCAGTGATGAATTAGCAGTCCAATTCATATGTATGAAACAGAATTGATAATTCAAAGCTCACCCCTCTTCGCAATAGCCCTTGAGACCTATGATGCGAATTTTAGAATGGTGCTGGTCGTGTTAACCAACCAAAGAAGCTCTCGCGTCATTGACCGTTCGGTGTCCCCGGAAAAACCGTCGAAGCGTTCGTCATTTTTTGTTATGGTATCCATCTGGAATATCTTGTCACCCCTGTAACTATTCTCGTCCATCTCTAATTATAATTTCCTATTGCCTAACACAAATCACAATCTCGCGGTGTGCCAATTTTAGAACTGTCAAAATGAACAACATGCCTGAAGCTGTTTGTCGACGAGTATTAACTTCACGCTGGTACGACAGCCATTTACGGAACGAATAAAATGACAACAATACTTATATCGAAAATGCGATATATTTTACCCACCGATTTTTTGATATTCTAACTATACTACTACTACTTCTAATAAAAATGGTCAATTTTTAATACATTAAAAAAAAATGAAAAAAGTAATATGTCGTACAACTTGGCTATTTTTGAGAATTTCGAGTTATGGTTTTCCTATTAAAGCATCGATTACATGCATCTGAATTTATCTGGCGAAAAAAAAAAATGTCAATATTTTGATCTGTCTCCCTCTCCTTAATAAGTTTAATATAAGTAAAGATTTAATGAACTACTGCTTATTTTTATTAAAAAAAATAATAATAAATATGGAGGGTATGACACATTTATGGAAATAAATAGTCGACAAATTATCTTGGTTGTTTTGATATAGCATTAAAATAATCGTCATAAGTCGAACGCTGATTGAATGATTGGTCGCTCTATATATGACGTGGAGACTATCACACCGATGCTACAGATATTAGCAAATGCTGCATATACCGCTAGCATTGCGTCTGCTAGCTCCTGTCTGCCACATTCAGCATCATCTATAGATACATCAATGGGGCTTAGATATATAGATCAGGTATAACGGATAAGACCTCCCGACCGCAGGCCGCAATGCACTTTACGAAAGAAATCACGACATTCCCGACCGTCTGTGCAGTTTATTGCTCAGCAAATTCTTGTACAGCTGTTTGCAAGCGCATCTTATATAGACCTCAAGGTTATGTGACATATTGCGGTCGGTACCAAAAACTGCACTCAGAGAAATCGTGGTAATCCTGGCAACTATTTACGGCAGCTATTTTATAGCTATCGTGAGTATAAAAAAATAGTCGGATGGTGTAACAACGAATAGTGATATAAATGCAGTGGCGCAGTGGATAGAGACGCGGCCTCTCAAGCAAGGGGCCCGGGTTCGATTCCCGGCCGGGCACCAATGGAATTTTTCTATGTGCTTTTTTCTGTAATCCCCGGTGGTTCGGAACCCACCTAAAACTGTAGGTCCTGAATATCCATCGCGCCGTAGTTATCAAGGGGCTTGCCCCGTTTACAAATAAAATAAATAAATAAATAAATAAATAAATAAATAAATAAATAAATAAATAAATAAATAAATAAATAAATAAATAAATAAATAAATAAATAAATAAATAAATAAATAAATAAATAAATAAATAAATAAATAAATAAATAAATAAATAAATAAATAAATAAATAAATAAATAAATAAATAAATAAATAAATAAATAAATAAATAAATAAATAAATAAATAAATAAATAAATAAATAAATAAATAAATAAATAAATAAATAAATAAATAAATAAATAAATAAATAAATAAATAAATAAATAAATAAATAAATAAATAAATAAATAAATAAATAAATAAATAAATAAATAATAAATAAATAAATAAATAAATAAATAAATAAATAAATAAATAAATAAATAAATAAATAAATAAATAAATAAATAAATAAATAAATAAATAAATAAATAAATAAATAAATAAATAAATAAATAAATAAATAAATAAATAAATAAATAAATAAATAAATAAATAAATAAATAAATAAATAAATAAATAAATAAATAAATAAATAAATAAATAAATAAATAAATAAATAAATAAATAAATAAATAAATAAATAAATAAATAAATAAATAAATAAATAAATAAATAAATAAATAAATAAATAAATAAATAAATAAATAAATAAATAAATAAATAAATAAATAAATAAATAATTAATAAATAAATAAATAAATAAATAAATAAATAAATAAATAAATAAATAAATAAATAAATAAATAAATAAATAAATAAATAAATAAATAAATAAATAAATAAATAAATAAATAAATAAATAAATAAATAAATAAATAAATAAATAAATAAATAAATAAATAAATAAATAAATAAATAAATAAATAAATAAATAAATAAATAAATAAATAAATAAATAAATAAATAAATAAATAAATAAATAAATAAATAAATAAATAAATAAATAAATAAATAAATAAATAAATAAATAAATAAATAAATAAATAAATAAATAAATAAATAAATAAATAAATAAATAAATAAATAAATAAATAAATAAATAAATAAATAAATAAATAAATAAATAAATAAATAAATAAATAAATAAATAAATAAATAAATAAATAAATAAATAAATAAATAAATTACTGTATACATACAGTTACTGATACCAGATTTTTCTTTAAGTATATTTGTCTGTTTTGTCAAGATCGTCAGAGATTTCTAGATAAAAGCAAATTAGATATATTGGTAATCCTTTTTAATATTGGTGAAATGTACATCCATAAGTTAAGCGCATTATAACGGTATTGATATTTGTTAAAAAATATCTACCACCGTTGAAAAAATTGTTAAACGATTTTTGTTTCGACTGGCCACGAATAGGCATGACGAGAATGTGCCACATGAGCTTAAGAAGTAAGACCAACCCGAATGTATTGATTTTGTTCACATTTCTTTGAAGTTAGAAGTTTACGTTTCTGTCAATGAAGATCGGACATCAGAAGATTTCTACAAATGCTGTCTGGAGACCTTCATGCTAATTAACAATCAAAGCGGAACTCTGCGATTTAGCCTACGGCTACAAAAACAAGTTCTTGTAGTATTAAAATAATCGACATGACACGATCTTGAACCTGGCCCCTTATCTACCTAATAGCACATCGATTCTGAAAGGAATTTTCCGAGAAGCGCGCCATAATTGCAATTCAGCAAGGGCATAAGCAATCAAAATGTTCAAACTGATGCCAAAGACAGTTTTTTTCAGTTGAAAATGGTCTACTCAACGGGGGGGATTGCTAATGAGTGGCAAGACAAAAGAAACTTTCACTGTATTTTCCGCCTGAATTTTTTTGTAACAGCTATGTTCTTAATGATTGTGTGGATGATAATTACAAAAAATAAGTCTAATTTACTTCTAAATTAATACACATGCTATTGTTAGTACAGTATCTATGTTGTATATTATTTATTTGATTTGGTAATTAAATAAAAGAATGCATTTGTTGAAAATGCATACTATAATTTACGCAAATTTTATACTTAACAGTATGAGTATTTTCGTCAACTGCAATTTTAAGATAATCTTTTGTACATAGTTTTAACTAAGAGACGTAGTAGCGTCTCGACGCCAAGTATTAAAATAATATTAATTTACCATATGAATGACCAACGAGAAATAAGTCGCTTCGTAAATTCATCTCACTCTAAAAACCAAGCGTGTTGCAAGTGTACCGTATCTTTTACATTGTGACGAGTTTTTAAACACTTACAGGCGTGTTCCGTTTACATATAATTTTCCATTTAAATACCAACATGCTTGAAAGTGTGTAAAATCTCGTCACAATGTAAAAGATACGACACACTTGCAACACGTTTGGTTTTTCGAGTGCTGAGACACGTATAAAAGTGAAAATACGACTTATTTTTGCGGCGCCAAGGTGGCCTAACAACTTAATAAAAAAAATCAACATAAAGTTTCGATTTAAAGCAATTCCAGTACTCCCTACAGAAAACGATCAGAAGAGCTTCTGATCTCTGATTCACTTTTTTTGCTTACTTTTATTTAAATTCATTAATGACTTTATCCACCTTCAATAGCCATAAATTCATATGCTTACTATCACACTGAATACAAAGCCTCGATGCGCGCAACGAAGCGTGACCCCGATGAAGCATACGGTTAATTAATATTGTTACAATTACGCAGTATAGAAGTGTACAGACTCCATTAAACGGTAGCTGGCGATGTTGCCGATCGTTCGAAACATATAAAGCCGCGCGCCCGCTTTCAAGCCTCCCGTTCCTTCCTTACTGATTATTCTACATTGGATCTTCTTATTCTGTCGTTTTATTTCTATTTGTTCATACCATCGGGGCTTGTATTCTTTCTTTTTCTTTTCTATCCATATGTCGGTAAACCTTCCGCGTACTCATGGCGAGTCCTCAACGAAGGGTATCACCAAAGAGCACATCCTTTCTTCCACCTCTCTCTTTTTCTCTCTATTAGCCCAGAATTCCCTTTTACTATCAGTTTCTGATTATCTCCTGGCGAGACGAGAAATTGCTCCATCGTCGTCTCATTAATCGGAACACAGAAATACATTTGAGACATGTCTGTAAAAAGAAAATAAAGTTGGCAGTCATACGCCAAGATGAAATTTTTACCGTTACATGAGGCAGACACCAAGGCCTTAGCTGTGCCGCATTCATGTTTCCGAGTAACGCTTCAAATTTCTGCGCGGGTAGACTTCGTAAGATAAAACATCATGACGTGTGCTATCGCACTCTGTTCTCCTCTTGTGTGTATACCGCAACAAGAATACCCGTACGAATGTCCTCGATTAGTGGCACATAGTGTGACGGCCCTACATTGCATATAAGAAGACGATTCGAATGAGAGAAATATATAGGTGACATTAGCGCAGTGGTTAGCGCTCTTACTTAGTACCTGAATAATCCGGGTTCGATTCCCGGTGATCACCATATATTTTCTCTCTTCGATACTTCGTCAGTCCATCCGCAATGCCAATATCTACACTTCCCCAAACTCTCCGCCTGGTCATTACAATAGCATCAATAAGTGTTGGCACTGGAACTGGAACTTCGCTACTCATTCGGCTCATTGCCGCGAGAGAGTACGTCGCGAACACCGAGAACTTCGTGGTACCCATTACTGCCGTAGCGAATTCGTAATTAAGCCCGTTCTCGCTCGGTTCATCCTCCGTCCGTTCCACCGCAGCCGGAAAGCGGTGAATGAGGGTACTCTCGTTCGTCCGGTCCATCAACGCGTGTGGTCACTCATAAACCAACTTCCAACGCTCTACTCTACTTACAGGCTGGGAAAACTTATATTGCATTGGCATGGTATTGAGTCTAGAATTAATACTAAAACAAATATCAAAGTATTGTAAAATAGCAATCAATGCTGAAGGATTAGGTTCCTATTGTTCTTTGCGCTTGCAGCACTTTCAATTGGACATTGCTTTCGACTACGTGCGGAACACTTAATTGTCAATGTGTTGCATACCATATAGGACCGGTTGCATGTATTGAATGAAATACGTAGTTGTTAAAGCTGATCAATCGATCCCGACAACCAACCGAAATAGTTAGAATAACGCCAACTACACCCACTAGAAATCAGTCTTGGTTAGAACTGCCGAAAACTTTTTCTTAATCCAACCGCAGGTATAAATTATTTAACGCATGACCGGAAATCTGAGAATGCTTTTGGAACATCTTGGAATGTTCTGGAGTTGCGAATAAATATAAGTGCGTAAATCTAGCACCCCCACCACGTCCAAATTGAATTTCACATGGGCCAAAATATTGTGCTCTTTATGTGCTATTTATGTGCCAGATCGAAAATTTGTGTGCTGTTGTAATTTTTGCAAAAAATGCTTTTCTTGTGGGGGTGATAGTTATACCGGTTTTCAGCACCCCCACTAGTTTAAAAGGTCTTAAAACGAATACAGAGTATTCAAAAAGTATTGTCAAATTATGTGCTCCTAATGTGCTTTAGAAATTTCTTCATCTCAATGTTTTTTAAAAATACATATATTTAAAAAAAAACGTTTACCCGCTATCACAAAATACTTTGTAGCCAAGATATCGCGGTTTCATGGATACCTGTAATCATTACAAGCGAATGTTTCAGAGAATATATATAATTTAAATAGCTTATGAAACAAGTTTGAATTTGGAAAAATTAATTTTCAATTATTTTTTTGTAATCCTGCAGATGTGAACATTCTTATGCTCTGTTCGTGAAAATTTATTTGAATTTGGACCAAGTTTTTTACGAATAGATCTTAACGTTTATAAAATCATAACTATTAATTGCTAATTAGCGCCTGCATTTTTTTTAACAGCTATGGTCTTAAGGGGGGGGGAGTCAGGTCAAAAATTAAAAAAAATCGATTATTTTTTTTTTCTGTGAAAACATTCATTTCCATGTAATCTATCTATTAGTAAAGTTATAAGCCGGAATTCGCAAAAATGGCTAAGTTTCTACGGTACCATTCATATTTAATTTTCTCAAAAGTCGTAAAAATTACCAGAATATTATATTTGAATTTTAAATTATTTTATTTATTTATTTTTGTTATATGCAGACATTATGGCCGATTTTTTGTTCATACAAAATAATTAAGGGTGTTCAAAAAAAAAAAATCAAATTTTTTTTTTTTTTTTTTCTCTTCGGCAGTTTCGTTTAGTTAAGTACACCCTCTGAACCTGCAAAATCTTAGACCTGAATGCGAAAAAATGGCCGATTTCTGCAATATACCTGTTTTTTAATGATTTTTTTCTATATAATAAAAAGTTTATTACGTATTTGTAAATACATTTTTATTTGTTTACCATTTTTTAAATCAGTTAGCGAAAAGCGATACAAATGACGCGATGAGAGTGTAATGTCTTCAACGCAACACGTAACACTTACATTATATTCGAATTCGCGCGAATAATGGGACATGCGCTGTGATATCTTAGCACGTATCGCATGCGCAGCGTGTTACTGCCTCGAGAAGTTACTTCTGCTACTTGCGAGACGCATAACCTCGAATTGACGTTTTTTATTTTTCCTTCATATTATGTTATTAGTTTGATTCCGTTGGCCATTTACGGTTTTTTTTCAATTAATAGTGTTTAAAGCAGAATCATCAATCATCAGAAGTGATCAGATATGTAAATTTGTTATCAAGTGATGATTTAATGTTTGTGCAGCACATTTGTGAATGTGTCAACATTGGATAAATTTTCAGTGATGTTGTCAATAAAAGTGATCATCCCCATATTATTTACAGGTTTTTTTTCAAATTATGCATTCATTTACTTATTTATTTGTAAAAAAAAAAACATTTATTAATAACATTATTAATAATATTCTGTAATCTGACTTGCAAATAATATTTTTATTTTGTTCATTAAAGGTACTAAGGTGCCCCAAAGGTGAAAACAGCATAAACATTTTTATTTGAGTGGTAAGCTTTAGATGCCATTTGCCGAAACTTGGTTTTAAACCTATTCTGCGCGTGATTCAGACCAAACTGCTAGGCAGATTGGGCTGGTTGACGTCTCATTTTCTTCTTCATGAAAAGATACACCGGCTAAATGGAGCAAAAGTTAATAAAAGGTAATATTTTTCAAGTGACATAATTATTACTAAATAAATTTTATGCTATTTTCTAAATCAGTTATTAATTTTGCTTTCAGAATAAAAAAAAAATATTTTGCTCCATTTAGCCGGTGTATCTTTTTATGAAGAAGAAAATGAGACATCAACTAGCCCAATCTGCCTAGCAGTTTGGTCTGAATCACGCGCAGAGTGGAAAACCTAAGACCTTTGCTTAAGATAATATGGAAAGGCATACGCAAGTCAGATGGCAGTAAAAAATCCTTTCATCGAGTACCAACAATATAGTTCATTGATCATTTTTATATGCAAGAGAATTTGGATGATATTGAATTTACAAATTTAATTATTTTGACCTGACTCCCTCCCCTTAATGATTGTGTGGATGATAATTACAAAAAATAAGTCTAATTTACTTCTAAATTAATAGACATGCTATTGTTAGTACAGTATCTAATGTTGTATATTATTTATTTGATTTGGTAATTAAATAAAAGAATGCATTTGTTGAAAATGCATACTATAATTTACGCAAATTTTAAACTTAACAGTATGAATATTTTCGTCAACTGCAACTTTAAGATAATCTTTTGTACATAGTTTTAATTAAGAGACGTAATTGGAAAAAAAGTTATCTCTGGGTGAGCCCATTATAGTCAAAGGAAATTCGAAATAGACACGTGGAGGTGTTAACTCAAGTCGGTGCTAACTTTTTTCCTAATTTACGCAAACCCGACGTTTCGGTGTCAGATTGAGATCTATTCGTGAAAAACTTGGTCCAAATTCAAATAAATTTTCACGAACAGAGCATAAGAATTTTCACATCTGCAGGATTACAAAAAAAAATCATAGAAAATTAATTTTTCTAAATTCGAACTTGTTTCATAACCTATTTAAATTATATATATTCTCTGAGACATTCGTTTGTAATGATTACAGGTACCTATGAAAGCACGATATCTTGGCTACAAAGTATTTTGTGATAGTGGATAAACATTTTTTTAAAAATATATATATTTTTAAAAAACATTGAGATGAAGGAATTTCTAAAGCACATTAAGAGCACATAATTTTACAATACCTTTGAATACTCTGTATTCGTTTTAAGATCTTTTAAGCTAGTGGGGGTGCTGAAAACTGGTATAGCTACCACACCCACAAAAAAAAGAATTTTTTGAAACAATTACAACAGCACAAAAATTTTCGATTTAGCACATAAAGAGCTCATAAAGAGCACAATATTTTGGTCCATGTGAAATTCAATTTGGACGTGGTGGGGGTGCTAGGTTTACGCACCTAGTACATATGCATCATTGTCCGACAATGTACCAGGCCTGTTTTCTACATTGTAAACTGCTACAAAGTGACCCATAATAGTAGATTGTGATACTAGTGCGAGAAAACGGCCGTTACGCGCGGACGCCCGCTTTGTCGCACAAGTATAACATACTACTTTTTGTAACGAATGTCAACGTGATGTCGCACATCTCCGTGCCTGCAAAGCATTGCGTAAAATCATCTTGTAGATAGTTTCACACACGCCAATGTGTGCGTGAAGTTATCTACAGAAATCTAGATAACTTCATGCACGAGATGGCGTACGTGAAGTTATCTACGTTTATGTGAGCATAATACGCGATCTCACGCACGCTTTGCAGGCACGAAATGTGCGACATTACGTGCATGAGTTACAAAAATGTAGCTCGTGAAATTCTACGAATAACAAGAGAGTCATCAGTACACTTTTTCTTTTTTGCCTTCGAGTCATAACTAGGGGTGGTGATGAACAAGTGTTTCGGAAATTCTCAATGTTTTGTAAGGGACATAAAGATACTGCGAATACATATCCAATTTTTTCGTGCTTTATGGTGTTACCGTAAATGTTACCGGTGCTTTAATATTCCGCTAGGCCATCTGTGCAAATAGCCGCCCTATGCTTGTCGTAAACAGCTCGTTTGCAAGGTGTGCAAACAGTGCGTTTGCGATCCTTTGACCTAGGGCATAAGTAACATTTTTCCTGCATTGCAAGGGAATGATGAAGGGACACTGAGCTACAGGAAGCAGCTTTAAAGCCTACAATTCCCTAGATCGGTAATCGGTTCCTCATTTGGTACTCCAAAGTCGTTTTCAAGTGCATATTGCTCCGATTCCGAGTCCGATAATTTCTCTAAACGGTGCGCACACATATGCGATACTCCGCTTTTCCTTTCGTAAAATGAATATTATTCAATATGACCACATAAAGGAAAAATATACGAATAAAAACAATACTCAGTTTATTTAATTTATTGAGTTGTACCTTGTATTAGGGGCCAAAAGAAAATACAACTTTTAACAAAAGAAAAAGAAATGTTGTCTTACTCCCAGATAGTGAAATTGAATTATGGATAGGACAGGATCCGGACCAAAAATGTTATCTATCAGTTCAGGGCAACCACTTAAAATGCTGATGGCGTGACACGCCACGATTATAAAGTGGCAGCAGTTAATTTTAAGTCTATGCGACAATTTGTTTACAGTTAACCATAAAATACTCGTCGGGACTATAAAAACATCGGTGGAGCAATTTTATAGTTACCGCAATTACAACAAAAAAAAGAAAATTGCACGCATTAAAAATGTATATCTGTCTCTTTGTAGTTGTCGTGACTTCCACAATTTCTCTGAGTGTAAACATCAATCATATTTCCGTCTTTCTTGAACACTCAGTGCGTCCAATCCCTCGATCATGTCCAGCCATTGGGATGTTTACCTTAATAATAGAGTTATCCCGAGTAAAAATTTGTTGGTGTTTGAGATATATAAAAAATGTGAGTCAATGATTATGCGTCACTCATGTACCAAATGAGACTATATGTATCGGAAGTTTCGATGAATATGTGTCACTCATGAACGACACATGAACGACGCATATCATTTCAAACATGGTTTACTTATGAGGCACTCACGATTCAAAAAAGTAACTATTTTTCTTTTTGTATTCGAAGGGAATGAATCTCCATTAAGGTTAACTCACGAACTCTTGTCATAAAGACATGTTTTTAAAACTGAAATAGATAAAGATACGGCAAATGTTTCAAACGTTATGCGCCGTTCATTTGTCGTTCATGAGTGACACATACTCATTCAACTTGCAAGAGATACAGTCACATTTGGTATCTGAGCGATGCATAATATTTGTCGCATATTTTTAATATGTCGCAAATACCAACGAATTTGTTTACCGGTCCGGCAATTACATTTGTAAAAACATGTTTGGCAACTTTATTGTCAATATGTATTTTATCGGCAATATAAATAAAATCACGTTTCAAACGTATATCTGATTTGTCGTATCTTTATCTACTTGAGTTTTAAAAACATGTCTTTATGACAAAAGTTCGTGGATTAACGTTGATGAAGATTCATTGCCTTCGAATATAAAATGAAAAATATTTACTTTTCTAAATCGTGAGTGCCTCATAAGTTACATTTAAAAAAAATATTATACGTCGTTCATGAGTGACACATATTCATTGAAACTTACGACAGATATAGTCTCATTTGGTACATGAGTGACGCATCATGTTTGACTTATATTTTTTATATATCTCAAACACCAACCGATTTTTACTCGGGTATTCTATTAAAGGTTCAACTTCTTCACGCACAGTTCGCATGAAGATTATATGATAAATTGGAATTAAAGACTGATTCAAGGAAAGAGGATTTGATATCGCTAAAGTCGAAAAGGTCGCTATGGGTAATACTCGCACGTTATTAGAATGCATGAAGGTAGATATTGATTATACGTGTAACACATAATCCTCGTGTTGAACGTTTCTCACTCCTTGATTTCTCTTCGCTCTTGAGCCTTACGCCGTGTAAGTATACATGTTCCAGCGTTTGCGGAGCGTGGGTTCAGCGGAGAGGTTTCCGCAAAAGCGTGTGGATCAAGTTCATCCCGCAAGGTATACAGCATGTGGATATACCACCGGGTAGGTCCCATCTATAAGCGCCTGAACCTTCACGCCTCGAAGGAAATTCGTATGAGTCTACGACTTGAGGGAAACTTCGATACGCGAAATTACGAGAGTTTCGAAGATTGGCTTCGTCTTCCAATCCTCGCACGCGGTGATGCTGCACATCACGTATACCTCGGATATAGTTAGCGACTACCTAACACAGACTTACAGTTCACACGTATTCGAGCAGTACCTTCGTATATTGAATTAATTATTCGCCATTGGCTTGAAAACTAGTCGATAGCTATCTAAATTCGTCTTGAGAATTCCATCTCATCCTTATTCAATGCACTCTCTTTACATATTGCATGTGCCATCTTCTAACCATGTGGGAATATGCAAATGCGATTTATTTATATGAAATCGAAATGATTAAAACAATTGAATTATTCGAATTATTTCGTAGCTCATCCGATATTTATCGTTAACTACTTATAAGGATGATATTGTAAGTGGATCGCAGACTCACGGTATAATAGGATCTTTTCTCCAACTCCAATATCTTTCACCAACAATATATCCAGGTACGCTCAATGCTTGGCGCAGAATCTTCCATCTACTAACTTCACGACCACGAGCAGCTAGCCACTCTATTCCGGTGTATCGATCAGATTTCCAGCTGGTAACTGCATATACACATAGAATCCATCCACGTTCGTCCATGGCAAAGATACACAAACGACATGTAAATTAAAACAGAAACTAACTATGCATAGACTATGTATTTGTGCAGTGGGTAGCAGATTTGCGAGCGCATCCGACCACAGCAAGCGAGACATAAGAGACATACAGGGTATACGGCGCGAATGCCGCGAAACTGGCTGGTATCTCTGATCGTTGCACGCCGTTAACAACGGCAGTTAATGTCCAAGGGCCCGTGCTCTCCGGTACTTCGTAACCCAATGAACAGATACAATCGGAACATAGATTAACTCGAATATAGATCTCGTGCGCGAGAGCGCGTTTCACTGTGAGTTTGCGCTCCGCATGAGCACCGTGCGCTAACTAGGATTGTTGCTGGTTAGATGTACGAGAGGATAGGTACCTGCTACTTTACTCTCGACGATTGGCAATGCAACCGCAAAATTGTCCGGAGCCTTCTCCGACTGACCTAAATCAATCTCTCATTCACGAAGGACCTCTTCCTGTATCGCGATTCACGAGTGCACGTCGTCGAAGTTCACTCCACGAGCGCTGATACATTTGTTTCTCCCATCTGAGTGGCGAGTGAATCGAGTCTTTTCCGCAATGACACGATCACTCACGGCGGTATATCGAACATTAATATTATGCAGATTGTTCACCTGCTAATCGGACGTAAGCAGCACGTCAGATGAGCGTGGATGATATATAAACTTTGTTCAATGAGAACCAATGGGAAATCAAAGGTCAAATTAAAATGTGAAAATCTTATTCGTGCTCTGAATGTTTTTCGGCTCTCGTGTGAAAATTTCCCTCCGATATTTGATGCATTAGAGTTCCATTGAGGTGAATACAGTATATTAAAACTTTTAAGATGACACTACACCACAGGTGGATTTAAAAGAAAATACGGCAGATATTTGCTAACACTGAAGTTGGCCACAGCTAAAAACTACGAAAAAAAAAAATGTTTGAAATATAGAACCTTTCAGCGTTTATATAACAGAGATATAACTACGTCTAGCATACATCTCAGATTTATTTTTTTGTATATCCTAAAAGATATCTAGGCTATAAAGATTTTTGGTGAAAATATATCTGTTATATCAAAGATATATCTGTTACTTATCCTGCGTATACTTCATTTTCGCGAGGGAAACGCAGGGAAAATCAAAATTTTGACTAGTCAAATTCAGCATAATTGCTTATTACTCTTAATGTGAGTTTTGATTGTACACCTGTGTGACGTATATGGTTGTCTCACAGGCTGTATTTCATCTGTACCAGAGGTAGGCGATATTATCAAGTACTGCAAGTATCACAGAATGGTTAAACAAGGATGCAAAGCAGAACCTTGCACATTGCTTCCTCATTATATTTCGTTTTTTACAAAGCAACCTCTAAGAGGAAATATGGGAATTGATTTTGGCTTCCTCATAGAGGAAGCTTTGTAAGAAGCGAAATATAATGAGGAAGCAATGTGCAAGGTTCTGCTTTGCATCCTTGTTTTAAATAAATATAAATAAGCGCACACTCCCGCTTTGTAAAAATATAATAACGACAGACGGTCCAGAAACGCCCTCGAATACTCTATCTTCTCTGTTTTTTTTTTTTTTTTTTTTTGTAGAACACGATAGAAATCGGTGGTGTCCGAAATTTCATTGGAAAGCAAGGACATGGCTAGTTTATACGACATAAATCGCAACTTTTCGCAATATAAACTGTACAACATCGCTATGAAAATATGTTATCGTTCAACATTTTTGGGCTATATCAGACGTATTTTTCTGTTCATCATGAATTTGGCACTCATTTGACTCCCAGCTCGATATTTGATACCAAAATTCGCATCGCAGAAAAAAAATCAAAAAATTCAAAAAATCAAAATCTCATAAAATTTTAACGATTCAACCGATCTGAACCAAATTTAATAGGGATCACCGGTGTATGAAAGCTCACGTACATACCAATTGTGAGCTTAATGTCTCGGAAATTAAAAGAGTTATCGCGTTAACAGACATTTTTGAAAAAATTCAAAACCGCGTAAATAGTTAATGATCATGGGGATTTTTACAAAAATTGGTATGAGCGATGAGGATTGACCCCTCCATCTATGTAAATTTCAGCTCTACATCTCGAGGCGTTCCCGAGTTATAAATGTTAACATTTTTTGAGCGTGTAACACACACACACACACACACACACACACACACACACACACACACACACACACACACGCACGCACGCACGCACGCACGCACGCACGCACGCACGCACGCACGCACGCACGCACGCACGCACGCACGCACGCACGCACGCACGCACGCACGCACGCACGCACGCACGCACGCACGCACGCACGCACGCACGCACGCACGCACGCACGCACGCACGCACGCACGCACGCACGCACGCACGCACGCACGCACGCACGCACGCACGCACGCACGCACGCACGCACGCACGCACGCACGCACGCACGCACGCACGCACGCACGCACGCACGCACGCACGCACGCACGCACGCACGCACGCACGCACGCACGCACGCACGCACGCACGCACGCACGCACGCACGCACGCACGCACGCACGCACGCACGCACGCACGCACGCACGCACGCACGCACGCACGCACGCACGCACGCACGCACGCACGCACGCACGCACGCACGCACGCACGCACGCACGCACGCACGCACGCACGCACGCACGCACGCACGCACGCACGCACGCACGCACGCACGCACGCACGCACGCACGCACGCACGCACGCACGCACGCACGCACGCACGCACGCACGCACGCACGCACGCACGCACGCACGCACGCACGCACGCACGCACGCACGCACGCACGCACGCACGCACGCACGCACGCACGCACGCACGCACGCACGCACGCACGCACGCACGCACGCACGCACGCACGCACGCACGCACGCACGCACGCACGCACGCACGCACGCACGCACGCACGCACGCACGCACGCACGCACGCACGCACGCACGCACGCACGCACGCACGCACACAGACACACACACACACACGCACACGCACACGCACACGCACGCGCACACGCACACGCACACACACACGCACACGCACACACAGACATTTTTTCTAAATCACTTTTCTTGACGTTTTGAACTATTCTGAGTGTACTGACATGAAAATCTCGAAAAAAAATTGTTTCACGAAAACAAAGCTTCCTCTATGAGGAAGCAAAATACGTATGGAACATTATGTTGGCCACTTTGTAGAGCAGGGCTCCTCTGTAGATACAATACTCAGAATATTTAATACTATACTATCGTTATCGGTTAAATCTTGAGTTTCTCGGAACTCTTGCTTAGCTGTGATCTGTACTCATCTTGATGAATCCATGAGGCATCAATAAGAGACTTAACATTAGTACACGGGTTCCTTAAGAAAAGAAAGTATGTTTCCTTTCTAATCGTAAAGATGAATAAGCGAAGATGAACTCTGAATAATGATGCTAAAATGTCTGATGCAGAGGATTAATGCCTTTTGTTGATAGAGAAACGTTAATCCGGCAGCGGTGGTATTTCGTTATGGTTCTTTATGATTGAACTATAACTGAGATTATATAAAATTTCAAGTTAATTTGTGAAAAAATATATTTGCAATCTAATCCACAGGAGGACGGAAGAATTGTCAGTGAATTACAAGCTCAACCGAGTCATTTATGTTATTCGCATTTGTGTTATCAGCGTTCGGAGAAAGTGTTAGGATGATTCATGTTGTTACTTCGAGTTTCCTCAGCTGTGCGTTTGGTCTTTTGGTCGTCTACAACTAACCGGACGTATTGCGTTGCCAAACCACGTCGAACCTAGAATTTTTTAGTCTTCCATATCCGCGCTTATCTGAACGGCTTGCTGTGAGCCCTATTATCAAATGACAGGAGGACGAATGGCATTCTCGGATAGGAGTGGAGCGCGGTGCCTAGGCATCCCGTCCAACGAGCTATTATCTCACGCTTCGCATTCCCAAACGGTCGGCTTTACTTTTCCCCGCTGGTCACTGGCACTGCATCACCGTTTTTGAGTGACGCTTCAACTCTCAGCTTTCTACATGCGCCTGTGTAATATACCGAAGGATAAAATAATTTACGGCTTATCAGAAGCAGTGTTTGAGTGAAAAGACTTTTTACTCTTCTTCTATTAATCAATCTTCAATTCTCGATGCACGTACGTTCCAGCATCCTTATACAGCATCCTTATATAAGTACGTACGTATTATTTTATACTTATATAGGTATGTAATATACTGTATTGGATGAGTGGTGCGGAAGTAAATGACGGATCGAATTCGAGCACGTACTCAGTGACTTTCTTCATCAACGTCTTTCTCATTGATGCGAATAGAGCCAAGAAGCCGCTACATACGGCTCAGCAGTAAGTTCATCATAAATGGGGATGGACTTGATTGCTTCCGAAGTGTAACTGAGCATACAAGCTGCCCAGTTGGTTTGGGTGACTAGTCGCCCGAGGGAATAAAGGGGAATGTAAGTAAGATGGGGAGAAACGATGTCGTCGAAAAAAAGGCTGACAGCGGTCGGCACTAATGGCTCGATGCTTCAGGTAGCTGAAACATCGAGCCATGCCTGTTCATGAGGCATGGAGCACGAGGAAAGTGGAAGAAAGGGAAGAAGAATTATCGTACTATATACTATTCAGACTTCCCTATTACGGGGACGACGGAGACTTATCGTAACGAATCTAATGGCCATTATCGCAGCCGGGGTCCAAATTACGTACGGAAAATATCTTCCATCCACACATATATATACATCCAGTATGACGCACCGGGGGTACGAATGACTCTCACCAAATAGGCTACGGTGAACCAACGGTCTGGATAGAATTAATTTGCAATTAGCGATGCTGTCCCACCGACTGTATCTTAATGTTATTTCCCTTCTTCCCTTATGACACGTTGTGTTTCGTAGGTTCGTGTCTGAACGCATCCTCCTCTTATTTTATTCAGACGCTCTTACGGTCTTGTTTTTTAATTTAGTACCTTAATTACACATTTCACCACTGATGGCATATTAATTGATATTATTCATCGACAAAATTTATGCGTGAATCAAAATGGTGAAGCAATACTCCATTGAGAATCGGCGGAAGCTTTGACTAAAAATCATATGTATTTATTGATAATCGCGAGAAAAGTAACTGTCAATGATAATTTTTTCTCCCTTTTTCGCAATTTTCGAGACTCAGATGAAAATGTGGACGCCAAATACATTTACAAAAATTTCAAACACGTTGCCGCTGTTGCAACATGGTTTATGCATTGGAACCTGCATCAGTGAATAAAAACCAGTGCAATGTAGAACATCGCACATTGCTTCCTCATTGCGATACCTTGAAAATAATTCTACAGCTTTTGTCTCGCATTGTTAGTCGCGGACACCGATAAAACTTAATGTTAACTTCATATACGTATAAATATTCACTTAAAAATCTTGTTATTCATACTATACAGCATGGCTACGGTGTTTTTTTTTACTTATTGATTCCTCATAGTTGAAGCTTTATCACGAAAAAAAAA
>OZ019968.1:17781213-17806213 GCA_963970395.1 Ephialtes manifestator | reverse complement strand
ACCTCAAACGCTATGCTCAAAAGTACACTAAAAATGATAAAAGATTGTTGTTAACAGACCCAAATCATTCCTTGTATTTTTGAGAGGAAGTTTTACGAAGACCGAAATGATTCGTCTGCTTGGTTGCCGAGAAAACGTAAAAACAAAACTGCTTGAATAGTATACAACAATTTACGCCAGTGAACGCGCGTCACGGACCTCTCTCTCGCTCATAGCGTCCCCGGCAACCCGCGCACCACTTGGCCTTTCCGCGCACCTCCCCGCCAGAAAGACGATGACCAACCTCCTTAACGTATTATAAGACCACAACCCGCGCAAAAGCGGAAGTGTGAAAGCCGTATTGTCTGAGTACTAAAAGAGTTTTCAGAGTTATTCAGAGATTTTAACAGCGTCCCTCAATGAGACAGGCTGTTAGAATTACTGAAAAATAACTGAAAAATTATGCTCCCACCTTTATTGAATGATTACTTTCAACCAAAAGAAGCATCTCTCCAAAGCAGGCCCCGAACGATGAAGATTTATAAGTGCCTTATTTTTAGGTTCAATTGTCCGATGATGCACCACTTAGAATTTTTTTCCGAGGCTGCCGCTTTCGTGAGGTTCATTTAACGTACAAAATGTACAATTCTATCGGGAAGGAATTAAAAAAAAAAAAAAAGTGATAAATTTGGAAACACCCTAATAAACATATTCGACGAAGTTGCTTGTTTCGTTATTTACGCGAATTAGTTCGTTGGTATTTGGGTGGATAAATGTCTGATCGATCTGAAGGTCAGTAGTAGGATGGGTGACCCTTATTTCATCAGGACTGCGCGAACGAATTTCTGCACGGGAGTTTAGGTTACGTTATTAACAAAACCGTCGAAATCGGTACTTTCTGCTGGACAGTGAAAAAAGACATTTTATATCCCAGATAGGGCGATTCGACACAAGCAACTGAACACTGATCTATCTCTACACGGTAAAACTCGACACATCACCAACTCAACACAGCGAAACTTCCCCGTGATTTAATTCCACACAGCAAAATTATGCGACAGCGTGGCTTGACACTGCAGAACGCCACAGTGCCGCCACTCGATCCAAGAAGACTGTATCATGGCGCCATTCGATATGGCGAAACTGTATCGTGGCTCAACCGGATCCCATGCAGAAATTTCGGCAGGGATCCAGCCGGATCCTGCCTGGCATTCCCATCTTTCGGTCGGATTTCAGTCGATCATCGGATCGGATTCCAGACATGGGATGGAACGCGCGGAAACTGGATTCCGATCGGGATCTCGAAATGGGATCCGATCCGATGGCTGACTGGCTTACAGCCGTTAGATGGACATATCCAGATAGACACATGCCGACACCGTGCCGTCACCGTGCCGTCACCGTGCCGTCACCGTGCCGTCATGTACGACCGAATATGACGGCATGGTGAAGGCATGGCGTGCCGTTTTAGTTTTATTAATTCTTTGAGATCTCAAATTCCGAGTTGAGGAAAGAAGACAGACTGCCAGCGTCTCTTTTCATCAAAGGAATACAAAAAATAATACCAAGGAGCATCGCCTTCAGATGATAGCTCTCTCAAGTGCAGTCGAATCCTAAAAATCTTCGCAGTTTTATAAACACTTTGGCTGCAAATCGCTTGCGAGAAATGCCTTAGACATTTGCCATCTAGCGGCACTATGCGAAACACGGATGCACGATACGAGTGACGGCAGATCAGCGTTTAGCATAATGCCGCTAGATGACAAATGGCTAAGGCGTTTCTCGCAAGCGATTTGCAGCTAAAGTGTTTATAAAACTGTGAAGATTTTTAGGTTTCGACGGCACTTTCGGGAGCTATCATCTGAAAGTGATGCTCCTCGGTATTAGTTTTTGTATTCCTTTGATACTAGTCTGGATCCAACTGGGTCTTTGGAAGCTGATTCCAGTTGGATCCCTGTCGAAATTTCTGTATGGGCAGCGGCGAGAGCGCGTCTGGGGACACATGAGCCGCACACATTTGTTACAATCACGCGAGTTAAGGAGGTTCGTAAAAAAAATCAAATCCGAGATAAAATTGTAAAAAAAAATCGTATAACAGCTGTAATGATAACGGACACGTGCGCAAAATTTTTAAGGGATTCACCGTGTAGTTTCCGAGATATTAAATAACAAAGTTGCGACTATTTACATGTAAAGAAAAGAAAAGTGAGTCGAATATTGAACTTTTTACGTCTTTGCAAGAGCTAAATCCAAGATAGAATAATCAAAAAAATATGCAGACGTCCGAAAAAGTATTCTGAATAGGGCGCGAGCTTGAAATTTGAAGGTCACCGCGAAATTGACAGAGAAATCGTTAATTTTTTTCCTCTACGCTTAACGTGGCTCGCATAGTGTCTCGCTCACACGGCGTCAGCCCCTTACCGCGCAGCACAACAGTGCCTATCCCCACCTTGCCGCCATCACCGAACCTCCTTAAGGAAAAGTTTTTCGTACGTATATTCTACAACATTTTACTGTATAAAGGGTGAAGTAAAATTCGTTCCGGACAAATCGTTGAGTAACGGGAAGACGATCCGGATTCTACTCAGAATCCAAGTAGAACGCCTCTTAGGGTAACCCTAACAAATCCCGATGCACGGTAATACGTCGTTCAGAATTAGGCCCCTGATCCGGAATCGATCCCGATTCTAAATAGGACGGCTCTCTTAGGGTAACCCTAGCAAATCCTAATTGATGATAAACTGTCATCGAGTGCGTAAGCGGAAATCTGTTTGGGATCTATTCGGATTCCAAGTTGAATAACCGATTTATGGAAACCCGAGCCAATCCCGACCAGGATCGAGTTTCAAACTGGGATGCCCAGACTGATTTCTACATGGGATATAGCAGAACTCGACACATCACCAACTAGACACAACAACAATGTATTATGGCGCAACTGGGCACAGCAAAACAGTGCTCTAACTCATCTGAACACAGCTTAATTCGATGCAGATAAGTTGACAGTTGGTAAGCAGGCTTTCGCGTAATCAATACGCGTTTCAACTCGCGTTGATATGCAATGCGACTTGATTAACATTAGGCAACGACACTGTTTACTAACAAGGGCCCATATTTCAGCATCGACAGAATCCTATAAGAGGACCTATTCTTTTTATTCTGACAATATTTTCTACAATATGTTGTAATTGCCAACTCATGAAGATACAAGATTAATATTATAGTCGTTTCGAACAAGACTGGAAGTGTAGTAATATTCTTGTACATATTCGGGGTTGCTGAATCCAACAACAATGGCTATGGATTCGACCTGGTATAGCGATAACTTCCATATGCGTCCGTGGGTCCACCAATGTACGTTCCAATTTTGCGATTTTTCTATTACTGCAGCTTTTCCGAGGGATTGAAGCTAATATGTAAGGGAGGCGATTCCCAACCCACATTGTATACGGGTAATTAATTTTTTCTCGTCATTACGAGTGAATTCCCGAAACTGCCGGTGTATTTCCATTTTACTATGCCGTTTGGATATCACTGGCATATTTTTTTAGAGACCATTCCTTAAAAATTCTCTCTATGTAAAATTCGTTTCGAATATATTCCGGTAAAAAAGTTTGAAGGCCGAGCTTACTTTTCGTACCGTAATCAGTCTGATGTTGAATGGACTTAATTCGCAATTTAAATCGACTATGGAGGCTCGTCGAGTGCACAGCGAGCAATCGTAAAAGTCGTATCACCTGGGGACAGCAAGGACGGCCGTGCATGCACCGTTGCTATAGTATATAACCCACTCCTTCTTTCTTTCACTCGTCGCTTGCTATCTCGCGGCGGAGAGACTCAACGAGAGAGCGCTTCGCATCAAGCGACGGGGTTAAATGAAATTTATCTCGCCCGCAGCAGCCTCTCCATGGAATTCCAACGCATTCCGGCGGATAGACGCCGGAGTTATACAACCGCGAGCGCCCACCATCAACGGCACGAACCATCCCCTCCTTGTGCTCAGACAAGGGGTGGAGAGGTAGCTACGTATACGAAAGAGTGTACGTAGCCGGGCGGACGTTCGAGGGTGCACTTGAGCTTTCAAACGGAATGTCGCAATGCGCTCGAACCGCACATTTTTACCCAACCGTTCTCCACCTTTCTGAACTTCATATTATTTTTTAACGCTTCTTTTTCTGTCTCAACGTGCTAACTTACATGCAACTATGCATTACTGTTTACCATTCGCTTCACCCTCAATCGAGACTTGAAATAAAATCAGCAAAAAAATAATGCAAAGCAGAAACATGCATAGTGTTTCCTCATTAGTATTTACTTGTGACAAAACTACCTTCGAATGAACGTACGGTAATGGATTTTAATCTTGCGCAAACAGAAAGTTTGTAAAAAGTGATGAATAATAATATTCGGTACGAATATTTCGGAACGTTACAACGTACGCACGGAGAGAAATTTCTGCGTTGTCACAACATAAAGCGAGGACAACAAAAATCGTTACGTTAGGCTGGCCAATCTTTTGTTCAGCTGGCAAGTCAGTTTTGCTATGCTGACAAATCTTTTGTTCGGCTAACAAATCTTTTCGCTGGGCTGACCAATCTTTTTGTTAGCCTAACAAAACGATTTTTGTTGTCACCGGTTTATGTTTTCACGACACAGAAATTTCTCTTCGTGCCTGTTTCAAAATTTACTTGTTTCATCACACTTATTGACAGAGCAAGTGATTAAAACAGTATCGTGTGTATCGAGTTTTACAAAATTAAATATCTAGCATAAGGGAGATTGGAATTGATATCGTCTATTTAATAGAAACAAATGTCTGTGTAATTGTAAAAATACGGACGTTAATAACTCAGGAATCCATCAATCTATAGAGTTAAAGTTTAATAACTTTTTCGATGGCACCACCATCGATATTATTTCGGTATTTAAATAAAAATGTTGATTTTTCGGTTAACGATATTAAAGCGTCTTCTGTGAGACGCATTGTCGTATAAAATTCTGAAAGAGAGCTTTTAAAAATCGTCGTATTTTCCAGGTTTCCACTACGGACGAAGAATTTATTTTATCCCCTTCATATTTTGTCTTGCAAGTTGTAGATCTATCAATCACAACAAAAGAGAGAAATTAAAGAAAATAGAAAAACAAAAAAACAAAAAAAAACGTTTATTTCGACAAATGGAGCCTCGTTGCGAAAAGAATTACAGGCGACAGGATAAGGAGGCAAAGTTAGGGACGTATGGCCGACGACACTCGTGGAGGATTCCTCCTTTGGTGAAAGAGTGTACGCGATTTGGGAATAGAGGTAGAGACGCGCAACACAGCGAATACATCCTTCTGGTGAGCCTCGAGCGTAGGCGGCCGTTAAACGCAGTAAATTTCGCGCGAAAAGACCGAAGGTGCCTTCCCCGAGTGGCCGTGGCTCTTCCGGGCCAAGAGTCCCGTGAGACTTTTTTTGCTTCTGTTTCTTGTTCTTCTTCTTTCTCCTCTCTTCTTCACTTCACTGGCACGTAGGTATATATACGGCAAGCGCTACCCTGCGCCCCCTGTTGCGCTGCCGGCAACACGCTGTCCTTATTACCCTGCGTTTTCTCGCTCAACTATTCCGACCTCTTCCTCGACCCCTCACGAATACATTCTTTATTTCTGTCTTTCGCGCTCTCGACGAGCCTTTCAGTACCGCATCTCCGTCAGAATACGTGTCGCTCTTTTTCTAGTCCTGACGCGCGTAAACGGGAGCTCGAGGGTTTTACCGTTCCTTCCTGCAACGTAAGTCTGGAGCTCGCAACCCTATCACGGTGGCAGCACCGGTAGTTGGTAGTGTCCGTATACATATACCACGGTCGTTGAGGTGGCCCATTCTAACCTCCACCAGCGGCCACGGCGCATCTGTATTTTATCCTCTAACGTTAGATCTACGTTTCTTTTAGATTCGTCATTCCTTCTCTCTCACTCTCCTCGTCTATCCGCTCACTATCAAAGGCGGTTTCTCTCTTCCTTCTTTAATCCCCTATAGGCCCGCTAACCCGCACGTGAATAATTACACTACCCCGCCACCGGTCATTTGCTCAACAGCTCTAAATACCCATCCTTCCACTGATACCGCGCGGTGTACACACTATAACCTACTTAAATAGTCCGTACAGCTATGGTTAGCAGAGCTATGTTGTATATGTCGGTTTCCGTACTTTCACCTGTCTAAAACTTTTGTCTATGTTCATGGGATATTGTATATGCTCGCATACTGCGACGCATAAATTTGGCACTAAAATAGAGAAGCATCCACGAGAACTCGTGCTTGTTACGTTATTCGGGTCGCAATGCCAACGAAAGGCTCCAATTTTCTCTGATTATACTTGTCGGAGCTCGCACAGCGCTGCTCGAAACTGTACACCCTCGAGCTATGTTGTCAAGCTCACTCGCTTCTCTTCGTCGTGCGCGATGCAGCATTTTCATTTTCACGGAAACTCTTGGTTCTCTTCCACCACGCATTTCCACTCAAACAATCTGATACATATACGTGAATTTTAAGCTCGCTCTTTCCTCACATTCCCGTACGCACTAACAGCCCCCTCTATGCCCTAGTTTTCCTGAACCGCGGCCATGTGCAAGCATATTGACTTTTCCACTTTACGCTGGCTTTGTCAATTAAAAGTGAGACGTTATAGTTGAAACCATAGTTAGCGAAAGAAAATGGCTAAACATACCGGATAAACACGGTGTGTGGATGTGATATGCATGGACACGGAGAGAATAATAAGGTACAATTATTGCCCATATTTGTAGTGGCAATCGAGAAATATTCTCGATTGGCGTTTTGTCCCATACGCATCCGAGCCGTTACACTGTGTGTAGAAATATGCGATTAACTGAAAATAGCAATGATGCACTTATTTTAGCCTCTCGACTTTTTTCTATTTTTTTCTATATAAATTGGGAACCACATCAGCTGCCATCGTGAAGACCATCGTAAAATTGGGTTACATTATCTATAAATTATGAGTACCAGTTACACTACGCATTTTATCAAATAAACACCGTGAGACAATTGTAACTGTGTCTATTATAATTGCAACAATGTTTTTAAAAATGTACTGTCACTTCCAGTATATACATATATTAAACTTAACATTATCAGTATTTAAAAGACGAAACCTACGCATACAATACATATTGCCCATGCTCGTTGCGTCCGACTCCAATGGCTTTAGCTCTCAACTTACCGTGGCGTGTGCCCGCTTATGTACGCCCCACTCTTGCGATTTTCACGCAAAGGGCTCGAGCCAGATAAGCGCCCGAGCGAGGTTGCCTACCGCGAGGATCCGTTGATTTCATTTCTGCAGTGAACATTACAAACGACGGAGCGTTCTGTGAAGGTGTCGGTTATCTGCGTCGATAGGATATTGAAGAAAAACTGGAAACCACAGTCAGGCGGAATTTGATCATAAATGTCTGACAATTCAGGATTTATACGGTTTTAATATGTAACTCATGTAAATAAGCTGAGTGACGGTTATTTTTATGTAACGGAACGCTGGGTATAAAAATAAACGTGTAATCTAGACAAATATAAGTCTTAATGTGCTTTTTCTTCACAATCATTTATACCTTTCCTACCCGAGTAAAAAAATTATATATAGAGTATATAAAAAATATATATAGTTTTAAACATAGAATTGGGCATATATAATTTTTATAAAATCTATATACAATTTATACATAAACCCAACTTTACAGATGATCTTATATATAAATTGCATATAGATTGTATATAGAGTTTATACAAACTATATATGCCCAATTCCATATGTCGGACTGTATATAATTTTTTTACTTGGGTAATCTCCATTAGCATTAATTTTTGAAGTCTAGGTAACGCCATAATGCATTTGCCACAAAGCACACTATTATGGCACTTGACCCGTCACAATATGCAGAAAAATCATTGCATTATTGCAATTACCCACACAGTCGTAGGTATGTATACGAAATCGTGTGGTAATTGCTTCATTTTGTCGATATATATCGACACCTCAATACACTGCTTGAATTAAAATTACAAAATACCGAAACACATCACATAGAATTAACATAAAAACGTATGGAATAGAAATACATTTAAAAAATCTGAAAGCTCCCGACTGAAGGAACTATTATAATAAAAAAGACGGAATTCGGAAAAAGAATAAATATTATTTTTCATTAATTTTGGAAAAATTCAAATAAATAATTATCTGTATTGAACTACAAACGGGCAAGGTCTTCTGAGTACCGTAATCATTTTTTAAATATGAAGGACCTGTCGTCTAGAGACTAATTGAAATGAAATATAATATTCACCATTGACGCTTGTTAACATGGATAAAAATGTCTGTTGACTATATAGTGGCGGTGTTAAATACATTATTACAATTCAGATAATTATTTAATAACATTTTTTGCAATAATTATTTAATTCTTTTTTATGTCTGCAAATGACTTGTTTTTCGAATACAGTCCTTTTTATAATCAGAGTTCTTTTCAGTCGGTAGTTATTGACAATTGTTAAATTTATTTTTATATCGTTCGGACGACTTTACTATTGACGTCGCTGACAATAAAATACTGCCGAAGAATACTATACCAATTGATTTCCGAAGTCTTTTTATTCAGTACAGTGCAGAATAATTCAATTCTAAAAATCACAATTTCACGGAATTGTGCAATAAACGAACGAGCTTCAGTTCCCCACCAGCTTGACAGGAATATTTATTGGAACATAGGTGAAATACGAAGAAACGCGCATGAGTTTATTCCGTTCCGTAGCATCGCCCACCTTTCTTACTTGCTCTTTCCTTTTTTCCTTCTTGCCATTTCAAAAGCTTTGATGCTCTACCGAGTTTGCTTTTCGCAAATCCCGACACAAATTTTATTCCTGTCTCAACCCTCGTAGAAGATTTCCTATCACAAAAAAAACGTGTCTTTCGAACACCATAATTTATCTCCGAAGAAAAAATATTTCATAAAAATTTGGGAAAAGTATACATATACAAGAGCATACAAATAGCCAGTAAAGGCTATTTGTGCAGTACGCAACGTAAATTTCGACACTCTACGAATATTTCTTATCAATTATTATTTTTCTCACAGGAAAACATAAATTGATGTGGGAAACGTTATGTCCGTAGCAAGATGTGTTCCGTGCTTATCTCTTATCGTTAGTTACCCTCCTCGACTATCTTCTTTCCAGCTCTGTCAATTGTAGACACTGTAGTATTGATTGTGCAGAAACTTGGTCGGTATCACTTACCTGAAAAATACAAAAAATGTGATACATTAGTTTGCGGTCATTCTTCTGATGGGTATACTGTGCATTTATATTTATATAACAGTAATATAAACAGATCTTCGGCAAACATTCAGTAAAAGCGGTAGCCGTCTTTGTAAACAACCACTGGTTGCGGAAAGCATTGCTTGGCATCGCTCATGTTAGGAGCACGTTGTGGGCCACGAGAATGGGTTAGCATGTTTGTGAGGATACTAGGAACGCTTTTCCCGTCCCTGTTTGGGTGGTCTAACTCGAACGATTCACCAATTGTTGACAGAGTTTCTGCAGTATAAACAAATTGTAGTTTTTTTTTTCTCGCCCCATGTTTTAGTGAAATAGTACGAAATTCTGAAAATTATAGGATATTCACATGGATACTAAGCACACCCACTCATAAAAAATTCATTAGTGAATTCATACCATTGCACGAAGAAAACGATTCGGCTAGGACAGCAAATCTTTTGCTAAAATAGTGTCAACATTGTGGTATTTGCTACCAACAAAATATTTTGCAGGCTATAATCAAACAAGTAGGATAAAAAAATCGTAACGCAGTGCCAACTTATTTTACAATTATAATTGTATTTAAAAAGTAGGAGCGAGAGATTCTATCTAACACATAAAGCATTTCTTTAGCTATTTCAGAGCAACATATAAATATTGCAGATGCTGATTTTAACAATTTTGCTTCCTCATATAGTAAGGTTTGTATTCATGTGAGAAAAAAAATCCCCAGATTTTCTTGTGATATTTAGGAAAAAATTGAGAATTGCGCGCCTGCGTGCGTGCGTGTGTGTGTGGGTGTATGTGTAGTGCTTTGAAATTTGAAACACCTTTAATTCCAGAACCGTTCAACCAACTGAGTTGGAATTTGGCGCACATGTGAAGCAGTAGCCCGTTTTTTTATCGTTGCAATTTTTGATAAAATGTATCCGGAAATTACGATTTCATGGCATTTTGAATTTTTACAAAAAAAAAAAAAAAAAAAAAAGGCGTCGTCGCACTGTCTTTTCATTGAATGTTGCTTCGTATTGAATTTGGCCGAAATCGTAAAAGTGGTGCGGATTTCATGGGGTTATGATTTTTTTCTATAAATTGACTTTATTGCATTAACTTTCATAAAACATGAACTACCGAGTCCAAGTTTTGTACGTCAACGGAATAATATTAAAGGAATATTAGAAACATAATTTTGTGGATATCGGTAGAAGTGCTAGGATTATTTAAACCGTAAAAAAATCTACTGCAATTTTAATATGCTAGTGCGATGTAAAATTAATATATGGTGCAATAACTTCAATAATTTTTTTATTAATTTTATTGTAAAAATACGTTAATTGTATATTACAATTGTACATTAAATTTAATTGACGAGTTTATCGATAAAAACTTCCTGCCTTTTCTAACAGTATAGAAATGTTAATTTGTCTTTATTATTTCTTGACGATTAAAATTTCGTTAAATTTCAGTTTTCAAATTGATTTAAAAAAAGGATGCAACATAGAACCTTGAACATTGCTTCGACATTTTTTTTTTCTTTAGTTTTCACAAAGCTTCCTCTATGAGGCAGCCAAAATCGATGAACATACTTCCTTACATAGTTATATTTGTCAAAAATAAAAAATAATGCGAAAGCAATATGTATGTTTCTACTTCGCATCCTTTCAAAATATGTTTTTTACTTTCTAATTACATGGGCGTGTGTCTTGTCACCGATCGGCGGTTTTCCATATATTGTTCGTTATAAGCGCAATATAAAAATGCTCTTGTACGTATTACGACGAGATTATGAGACCTCTACTGCGGTGAGTGATATCTCGAAGCAGATGTTGACACTTTTAATTGGATCCGACAAGTGCCGGCATCAAGATAATGAGTTCTTTTAATTTCGTCCCACGGCACTCATCTCATATGCAAACATTATTTGAATATCACAGTCTGTAAAAGTGCTACTGTTCGAGTTTGGTGCGCATGTAGATTTTTCATTTCCCTCGAGAATTTCAAATATGTGTTTAGAGCTACTGATGAAAAAAAAAATCGATAATGAAACTTTTGGTGTGTACCGATGGTGATTTTTCAATCAGCTCTTACTCTTCCCGTCTTCTTCCCGTATTTTACGAGATTTGGCGTTTGTGTTTGTTCGATAGCTAAGTCCACCGAGCTCCCAGAGGACATAAGACGTTAAACGATTCGAAGACGTGAGATGCGCACAGAATTGATTAGTTGTTTACGGCGAGACAAGACTGGAGAAGCAAGGAAGACTGAGCGGTAGGGAAATAGGGTCGGTTGCCAGCTAACTGAAAGCAACGACAAACAGAAACCTGTGAACTTTCTGAAACAGTAACGCCGAAAGCCCTGATATTAATGTAGCTTAGTCCCCAAACTGCAATTTACTTTTGAATTCCGGTATGATAAAAAGCATACGGAGAAATGCATCTGATAAAATCTGATATCTAGTTGAAACGACCATGCATTTGTAGTACATGGAATCGAATGTGACTTTCTGGCAAACCTTCATGAATAGAGTGGAAATTTTGTAGTATGTTGTTTGTATGTTTATGTCTAAACCATGGAGGCTGATTATGTAACTTCGTTGAGTGACGCGTGACTTATTCTGACTAATTATGCTCCAGTATTAGTTTCCCGGTAAATAATATCCTCTAAAAAAACACAATGTGTGAAAAAATGGTGACAAGCACATTTACGTCAGTAATATCCTATGTCTGCAAAAAGTTTTGAGATAAACTGTAAATATGTACAAGTACGTTGTTAATTATCCATATATGACCCTGTGCATTATAAACTTACAAAAAATTTAGTAATTGGCAAAGACGAAAGACTATAATTGGTAGAAGACGAACCATGACGACGCCGAAAACGAAATATTTTCAAGATTTCATGGCGTGACAAATCCTACATCCGCTATTCTTAAAAACTTACAGCATTCATTTCGGTTGCAATCTTAATATTTTATGCTAATACTTCTAATGGGAACGAAAAAAATATGCTCAAATGCTCTCAATTCGCCAATATATATTTACTCCAATAGTGACGTTGATTTACCGTATTGCTTCATAAATGTTCACTATAGTGAATTCGTAATCATACTGATTTTATTAAATGTTTACTACAGTAAATTACAGTCGAAAATCGCTAAGATACACGAATTTAAAATGAGATTGCTTCAAAAATGCCAGGTTCACATCAATCATTACCAGATCCTGCTATCTCTGAGTCAGCGACGATTTTGAGGTAAAGTGGAAAACGCATCTTGTTACGTTTTAAGCATCTTCAAAGTTAAATTATTATTTCTCTATGTTTATGTGGATCAGTTGAGAGTTTTAAAATCTGTTATCTTCAGTCTTCTTTTTCCCAATTTTGAATGTAAAATTTCGTTTGCCGTTATAAGTGAGTACTGAAACCGCCAGAGCTGCCTTTGTTGGGCAAAAATTGGTAACATCGTAAAAATATCCATTATACTTTGCTTTACTTGTGATGTAAGTGACTTTTATAGTTTTCTCACTTAAAAAAACTGGATGAATTTAAATTTGCACGATGGGTGTCCTCCACAATTTCCTTTAAAATCGATGAACCTCCATCAAATAATAAGCTCATGATGTAATGTACTCGAATATCTACTTGTTTAACTTGTCGTGCCTTTGAGGCCTACTTTGATGGGTTTGAACAGAGGAAATACGACTATTGCACGCGCAGTCTACAAATGTCTTCTGTCCTTTGACGTTATTATGGATGGAGAGGCAATTGATTCGGATATATCCTCGGTTCCTTTGCCACTGTGTATGTGCCACTATACTGATAGTATACATAGAATACTAATACATAAATGCACACGGGAAATTCAACAGACCCGGAGATAGTAGAGAATTTCAGAGTTTCGGTGAGAGAACCATTGCAGGAATCGTGTTAGCCAGGAACCGATAGAATAGGATCACAGGATCCACCGAGCCACCGAGTCATTCGCAAAATAGGTTAATCGTATTCGCCGGAGGGGGGCCTTCTGCCGCTGCTATCTTTGATGCCACGTTTGACGGCTCAAAAGAGGCGAATGACGGAGAGTTGCACTGCGTGTGCCTACTGTATGAATAATTTCAGGGCGGATATCGGTTTGCCAGTTCGATTCATTCACTCTGCTTCTCACTGTCTGTGTTGCTTTGCGAATCTTCGCTTCAAACCTACACAATTTTCGCTGCGGTTAACGCACTCTCTTATCACTGAAACATTCGAGCCCAGGAAAAGTGTATACTTACGCTCCAATTAATAGATTCGTATGTTTCCGCTTTTTCACGGTAATTCTAATCCTCTTCACTCCCATATTTCTCTTGTACGAAGTTTTTTACGCAAATATGAACAAAAAAAAAAATCGGATATTAATTTAAACGTTCTGCACATAATTTGAATCAGCGCCGAAACTCCACACTGGAACCCAAATGAGTGCTGTTGCTTCAGGCATTGCAATGATATGTGATTTTTCTTCCTCGCAGAAGAAGCTTTGTTCTCATGATGATTTTTTTTATTCGAGGTATTCAGAACTGTCCGAAACGTTGAGAAAAATGGTCTAGAAGAAAATGTTGCGTGTGTGTATTTCCGGCTTCAAAAATTTCATCACCCATAACTCGAAAACTGTTTTATTGATCGAGCTGAAGCTTCGCACACAAGTGAAGCAGTGGCTCTTCTTTCATTGTTACACGGTTAAAAATGCAAGAGAATTTAACATCCAAAACGATATGAGATTTACGAAACGGGTATACGAATTCCATATTATTATACTTTTATTGTCAATTTTTAAAATAGTATGAGAATTCTCCGACACAAGTATTTGAAAATTACAGTACGTTATTATTGTAATCTTCATTTTAATATACAAATATTCTATTTATCAATGACGAATGCATCTGAAAATTAATATACGGTATGTGCATCCGAGCTTTATATACGGTATATTAATTTTTAAGAACAAATGTTTTACACTGTTAAAAATGCAAGTGAATTTAATATACAAAACGATATGAGATTTACGAAACGGGTATATGAGTTCCATATTAATATACTTTTATAGTAAATTTAAGAATAGTATAAGAATTCTCCGATACTGGTATTTGAAAATTACAGTACGTGATTATTTTAATATTCAAATATCGTATTTGTCAATGACGAATGCATCTGAAAATTAATATAACGGTATATGCACCCGACCTTTATATACTGTATATTAATTTTCAAACAAAATTTTTTTACAGTGCTTCTACACTGTATCGTTCGCAAAATGTATGCATAAATTTAGATTTTATAGCTTTTTGAATTAAAAAAAGCGCGTGGTCGCCCGCGTAGAAAAAAAAGAATCTTGTGAAGAATCTTTTAACGAATCTTAAAAAAAGTCTTGAAAGAATCTTTAAAGGAATCTTGAAAAGAATACGTATAGGATTCGGAGCAAGATTCTTTGCAGGATTCTTTTCAAGATTCTTTCTATCCGAATGCGTTCTGAGAATCTTTCAAAGAATCTTCGAAAGAATCTTGAAAAGCGTCTTTAAGAGAATCATGAAAAGATACCGTCCATTAAACAGAAAAATCGTTGAACGAATCTTAATGAAAATTTTCAGAGGAATCGAGCGAAACCTGTTGTTGCTTTCCCTTGGTGTCGAGACAGTACATTTCGATACGTCAACGAAGGGTAAACCCCTCGTGTATAGTCGAACTCAGGACAGCTTTGCAGTCTTATATACGTTCAGGCTTCAAGTCATTTGCGAGAAACGCTTCGACCGCTCGCCATCTAGCGGAGTATTGTCCACCAGTGTTTCGTATGATGTCACTAGGTGGCGAACGGAAGGAGCGTTTCTTGCAAGTGGTTTGAAGCCTCAGCGTATATATAAGACTGAAAAGCTTTTCTGAGTTCGACTACACACGAAGGGTTTACCCTTCGTTGACGTACCGAAATATACTGTCTCGACACCAAGGGAAAGCCACAACAGGTTTTGCTCGATTCCTCTGAAGAATTTCATTAAAATTCTTTCAACGATTTTTCTGTTTAATGGACGGAATCTTTTCACGATTCTCTTAAAGACGCTTTTCAAGATTCTTTCGAAGATTCTTTGTAAGATTCTCAGAACGCTTTCGGATAGAAAGAATCTTGAAAAGAATCTTGCTCCGGATCCTATACGTGATTCTTTTCAAGATTCCTTTAAAGATTCTTTCAAGACTTTTTTTTAGATTCTTTAAAAGATTCTTCACAAGATTCTTTTTTTCTACGCGGGCGTCCTAACTAACGTCGTAAGATTCAGATTATTTTGTTAAATTTATGGTACTGTAATGTATACACGGAGAGAAGGATCTGATAATTTTTACCATATTTCTAGTAAAAATTATCGTAAATTTCTGGTACAGGGAAGCCACGACGCCACCTATCAAGAAGTACGAGAACTACGAAAATTGTTACCACGAAATATGGTAAAAAATTCTATATATATGATAGAAATTCTCATAGTTCTCGTATCTTTCGTTAGGTGGCGACTATGGCTTTTCAATACCAGGCGCGTTTAATAATTTTTACCATAGCGTCTCGTAATTTTTAACAGATCCTTCTTTCCGTGTACAATTGAATTTTTCCGAATTCGGAAAACCAATTCGGATTTGGGGAAATTTCTGGAAAAATTGACGTTTATTGTATTAATTTTTGCCAAACATGAACTAGCGAGTGCAAATTTTGTACGCAAGTACAAATAATATTTAGTAATAATACATATATAATTTAGTGACGAATGGGTTTAGTGAAGCAGCGCAATAGTACCTAAACGTTTCTCTTGAAAATATAAATGTACATAAACTGAAATTTATCTGGACAGAGTATGGGTAAATAAATCGATCTTTGCAAGGTATTGTCTGGTTTTCCTCGAGTGCCTACCAGTCGAGTGGCTATCTTGCTCCGTCTCGAAAGAGGGATCCCGATTGTTTGAAGTGGCCGAGCTTCCTATCTTTTGAAAAAAATGTGAGGTATAAGGGAAGTCAGTATAACCCACCGATAGCTTGAGTACTCGATTGTACTTGAAATGACATTCTTCTGCAATGACGCTTTATCGGCAAAAGAGAGACAGTAAAGAATCAGAAAAAGTGATAACAAAAGAAAAGGCAAAAGTGCGTAGAATAGACGAAGGCTGCCAAGAAAATACAAATGTCTATATTAACTCAGTATATAAATGTTGGGAAAATTTAATCGGCTTTTCTAATTTTTTGCTTCCTAATTGAGAAAGCTTTGTTTTCATAAAGACATTTTTTTTCGCGATTCTCATTATACTTAAAATGACCGGAGAAAATGTCGAGAAGCTGGTTTAGAAAAAGTCTCCGGATGTATGTATGTATGTTATTAAGTACAAGCCAATCTTTATATAATATAATTTTTATAGAAATTGCGGAAGGAATTTGGATTGTATGAGATTCTTAAGATTTAGAAAAATTTCCGTCGACGCTTGAACTCGAACACATTTTTTCGCGGTCCGGCTAAAACTTCGTATAAATATTGAATTAAGGGATGCGACCTTTGGTATTGAGCTTGAGTAAAATCGGGAAGGCGGTTCGAATTTTATGAAGTTTCAACATTTTCGAAAGACTGATGGTATTGCATTAATTTTTTGCAAAACTTCATCTAGAAAGCACAAATTTTCCACGTAAACGAATTCAGTGATGCTTGTTATCTACTTAGTGAAGTGTTTATAGGTATTTGATTTTACGTTTATTATTTTTTGACGATGGAAATTTCGTTAAACGTAAGTTTTTTTTTCTTCATGATTTATTTACAACAAGAATTCAAAGTAGAGCCATGTCCATTTCTTTCTCATTATTATTCTTTTTTCACAAAGCTTCCTATGTGAGTAAGCCAATATCGATTAACATACTTACTAATAATAGAGATCGCTTAGTAAATTAAAAGTGGATAATAATGAGGAAGCAATTTGCAAGGTACTACTTTGTATCCTTTTTTCATAAATCAGCCATGCTCTATGGATTTAGTGTTAACATTTTTTACGTCGTTGATGTTTTCGGGGTGACATTGTTCTGTCTCAGCACTCCCCTCTGAGCATCTCGACATTCGCGTTTCCACCTCACGCAATAGTAGAACCGCATGCACTCTCTTATCATCGATCCTCTCACGAGACAATGCGCCCGCATATCCTCGATGACGCACTAAGCCAGATAGAGCATGTCGTGCACTTACCCCGCACATGGGTGGTAAGTGTACTTAAGTGCATTACATACCCTCGTGTATCATATCCCCCAAAAACACGAAGGGTGTAGAAACATCCGAGACGAGTATGTGTACATTAGTAATTCGCACAAAAAGCTGTACAATAAAATATAAATATCGATAGTACGTATGGCCAATACACACTGTTTATGAGTTGAATTTATCAAAAAATTATCGATGGACATTTTATATTGGAAACTGATAACGCGAGATTTAAAAAATGTTATACAGTGAATTTCTACACTCAAAGTACTTGACGAGTTCTAATTTGCTTGCGGATCTTTATTTCCCTCGCAAAACACCCCACGTAGAAAAAAAGAATCTTGTGAAGAATCTTTTAAAGAATCTTAAAAAAAGTCTTGAACGAATCTTTACAGGAATCTTGAAAAGAATCACGCATAGGAGCCGGAGCAAGATTCTTTCCAGGATTCTTTTCAAGATTTTTTCCATCCGAAAGCGTTTTGAGAATCTTTGAAAGAATCTTAATGAAATTCTTCAGAGGGATCGAGCGAAACCTGTTGATGCTTTCCAGGATTCTTTTCAAGATTCTTTCCATCCAAAAGCGTTCTGAGAATCTTTTAAAGAATCTTCGAAAGAATCTTGAAAAGCGTCTTTAAGAGTATCGTGAAAAGATTCCGTCCATTAAATAGAAAAATCGTTGAAAGAATATTAATGAAATTCTTCAGAGGAATCGAGCGAAACCTGTTGTTGCTTTCCCTTGGTGTACATTTCGATACGTCAACGAAGGGTAAACCCCTCGTGTATAGTCGAACTCAGGATAGCTTTGCAGTCTTATATACGTTCAGGCTTCAAGTCACTTGCGAGAAACGCTTCGACCGCTCGTCATCTAGCGGAGTATTCAATATAAGTGTTCCGTACAATGCCACTATCTTGCTCCGGCTCCTATGCGTGATTCTTTTCAAGATTCCTGTAAAGATTCTTTCAAGACTTTTTTTAAGATTCTTTAAAAGATTCTTCACAACATTCTTTTTTTCTACGCGGGAGACTGAAAAGCTTTTCTGAGTTCGACTACCCGCGTAGAAAATAAGAATCTTGTGAAGAATCTTTTAAAGAATCTTAAAAAAAGTCTTGAAAGAATCTTTAAAGGAATCTTGAAAAGAATCACGTATAGGATCCGGAGCAAGATTCTTTCCAGGATTCTTTTCAAGATTCTTTCTATCCGAAAGCGTTCTTAGAATCTTTCGAAGAATCTTCGAAAAATCTTGAAAAGCGTCTTTAAGAGAATCGTGAAAAGATTCCGTCCATTAAACAGAAAAATCGTTGAAAGAATTTTAATGAAAATTTTCAGAGGAGTCGAGCGAAACCTGTTGTTACTTTCTATTGGTGTCGAGACAGTACATTTCGATACGTCAACGAAGGGTAAACCCCTCGTGTATAGTCGAACTCAGGACAGCTTTGCAGTCTTATATACGTTCAGGCTTCAAGTCACTTGCGAGAAACGCTTCGACCGCTCGCCATCTAGCGGAGTATTGTCCACCACTGTTTCGTATGATGTCACTAGGTGGCGAACGGACGGAGCGTTTCTCGCAAGTGGTTTGAAGCCTCAGCGTATATATAAGACTGGAAAGCTTTTCTGAGTTCGACTACACATGAGGGGTTTACCCTTCCTTGACATACCGAAATATACTGTCTCAACACCAAGGGAAAGCCACAACAGGTTTTGCTCGATTCCTCTGAAGAATTTCATTAAAATTCTTTCAACGATTTTTCTGTTTAATGGACGGAATCTTTTCACGATTCTTTTAAAGGCGCTTTTCAAGATTCTTTCGAAGTTTCTTTGTAAGATTCTCAGAACGCTTTCGGATAAAAAGAATCTTGAAAAGAATCTGGAAAGAATCTTGCTCCGGATCCTATACGTGATTCTTTTCAAGATTCCTTTAAAGATTCTTTCAAAGATTCTTTCAAGACTTTTTTTAACATTCTTTAAAAGATTCTTCACAAGATTTTTCTTTCTACGCGGGTACACACGAGGGGTGAACCTTCGTTGATGTACGAACTAATTAGTGTTAGCAGTCTTTCAATATTCGTAAAGATCTTTTTTTATATAGATTCATTTCATTTTCAATGAAAATGAAAAGAATCTCGCTGGGCGAGATTCTCTCGAATCTCAGCGAGATTCCGATAGAGATTCGTTTTATTTCCAGCTACGCACTAAAGAATGCCAGTAAGAACCCGCGTAGAAAAAAAGAATCTTTTCACGAATCTTGTAAGGAATCTTGGAAAGAATCTTGGAAAGGATCTTGAAAAGAATCTTGATAAGAATCACGTATAGGATCCGGAGCAAGACTCTTTTCAAGATTCTTTTCAAATTTTTTTCCAGATCAAAACTCCGAATTTTTGTAATTTTTTTAGTTAAATTCAGTTGATTAGTCATATTTGATTGATCAGATCCGAAAAATAGCGTGATTTGATCAGATTAAAGCGATAAAATGAGAGAGAAAAAAAAAATGTTGATCGTGGGACTTGAACCCAGATCCCTCGGCGTACTATCCCGTTATCTTATCTATTCAACCACATCATCTTTCTTGCCCGCGTAGAAAAAAAGAATCTTGTGAAGAATCTTTTAAAGAATCTTAAAAAAGTCTTGAAAGAATCTTTACAGGAATCTTGAAAAGAATCACGCATAGGAGCCGGAGCAAAATTCTTTCCAGGATTCTTTTCAAGATTCTTTCCATCCGAAAGCGTTTTGAGAATCTTTTAAAGAATCTTCGAAAGAATCTTGAAAAGCGTCTTTAAGAGAATCGTGACATGATCCCGTCCATTAAATAGAAAAATGGTTGAAAATTTTTTAATGAAATTCTTCAGAAGAATCGAGCAAACCCTGTTGTTACTTTCCATTGGTGTCGAGACAGTAAATTTCGGTACGTCAACGAAGGGTAAACCTCTCGTGTATAGTCGAACTCAGAACAGCTTTGCAGTCTTATATACGTTCAGGCTTCCAGTCACTTGCGAGAAACGCTCCGTCCGTTCGCCACCTAGTGACATCATACGAAACACTGGTGGACAATACTCCGCTAGCTCCCTAAAGAATCTCGGTAAAAAGCTGGGCGAGATTCTTATGGAGATTCTTTTTATTTTCAGCTATCCACTAAAGAATCTCGGTTCGACGCGCAACCGTGATTCTCACCGAGATTATCGCTGAAAATCTTGCTGAGATTCTTAAGAATCTCGCTGAGAATCTCAGCGAGTTTGCATTCTGTTGCATTTTGCATTTTGTTTACTAAAGGAAAAAGTAATGTGATGCTACGTTGAATGTACAATGACAAATTAATGTTGTTGAAGGGACATTCAACGATAAATCATTACTTTTTATTAAATAACCACTTGCAATGATCCCTTTTCTGCGAGTGCAGAAAAATAATAATGGGCCGATACAATCAAAAATGGGTTCGCACGGCAACTGATTATAATACTCGTATTACTTAGCTTAGTTATGTGAGCAAAAAGAACTAGTTGCGTGCACAAAGTGACGTGTTGGTCGATAACCCAGTAGTTGCGGTATCCAAATATATAGCAATCTTACCGAATCGTTTAGTTGATGATTTAATGTGTGATTTTGGCAATACAATTCGAATGACAGCCATTAGACTCGCTGTATTTACTATCTTGCGCGAACTAACCGTTAATAGTTGAAGTTACTATTCAAAGCGGTGGCAATTAATTGACCGGTTGTCACAAGTAATTTCAGAGAGCTGGCTAGAATGAACTCAAAACGTAGCTGTTACAGACAATATTGTCAATACGTGTAGAAAATGGTACTGTATTTTACGGAGTTTACATTCAAGATTGCATGCAATATCACCATGAGTGAAGGCATTGAAAATATATCGTTTAATAAATCACGCACGATTAGTCATGCCTACCTGATGATTCCAATGTATGGTGGCATAATGTTCCCAGAAGCTTGAACTGCCCGAACATAGCATTCAAATTGATGCGTCTCCATCGGCAGACGATTCGTTACACGATATCTTCGTATCAACGAAATGCTGCGCGATATGCTGATTATAACACGCTCTAACTTGGTGATCATAGCTGTGTAGTGTGATGCGAAGTAATACATGTCCCCCAATCCTGCCAATGACACATGTGCAATAATAAGCAGCTGAGTAAGGAACAGAGGTAGCAAACATTCCATGCGGAGATCGTATGTCATGTGTTATGTCTTGATGTCCAGCTGCTATTTCATATCCTATGCAATCAACACAATTGAACGTTCGTACATCGGATTCTCCAAGCTAATGTAAACTCGACAGGAAATCTGCCTAATAGATGGGAGCGTAGCTAAGTAACACACAGGTTTCTCTCGAAACCTACCTTGATCTCGGGTGACAATCGGTTAGTTCCCAGGGCATTGTATAATAGGACTCGGATGCCGCAGTCCT
The DNA here is from genome assembly GCA_963970395.1 of Ephialtes manifestator. Classification (NCBI taxonomy): domain Eukaryota; kingdom Metazoa; phylum Arthropoda; class Insecta; order Hymenoptera; family Ichneumonidae; genus Ephialtes; species Ephialtes manifestator. The sequence goes on along the minus strand of OZ019968.1, from coordinate 17,784,270 downwards.
TCGTATGGGTCGAGTGAACGATCGTTCGATATACAAGCCACGGCAGTTTGGTAATTACCCGAGCAATAAGAGATAATCCTACTGATGGGCATTTCAGTTCCACTGATAACAACTTCTGTGTATGTAGATCGACGAGACAATTGGTCAGTCTGGTTGAAGAACGATTTTTGGCCTAATTGCCGTTAGTTACGTTGCTTGCGATTTATACGACGATACAATACGTATGTAGCAGATCATCGGACGTTTAAATGGTATATGAACAACCGCTCCAACTTTCGACCTCTACGTACTTCCACTCTATACATAATCCTCCAGGAACATTGCCAACTGATGGCCCTTAATATTGCTTTCAGGATATCGAGCTTATAACGAGCTTTCGTGCGGTCGACTATTATTAAAAACATGAAGGTAGTATGCAGCGTTGTGCGAATGTGAGGATATGTGCCGGACGTGGTAAGGTAAGAGTGGTGAGCGGCTTTCTCATGGATCTCGAGTCACGGGACCATCGTAGGAGTCCCGCGCAGCTGTGGCACGAGCAACGAAGGTCAGCCCAGTTTAATTAAACGAAAGTCGAGATTAATAAACCCTCTAACGATTCATATTGTCCCGAGGAGCGAATTAATTGGAGCAATTTGTCAAGGTGTTGAACGCGGTCAGCCTCGCGTATCGGTAAATCGCCACATAAAGTACATCGGCCAACCATATATAGTATGTACATTATGTACAATCAGTATAACCCTTTCGAGTTGTATAGCGAACTCGTGCTCCACCGATACTGTAGATCACGCGTTCTATATCTTTACAGATCGTTCGATCATCGCAGCCTTGAAACTTTCATCTCTCGGCAAAATCTCTCTAAGATCCTTTCATGATTCGCTTTTAGCCTACCATCGATTATATTTCTCTTCGATACGTGATGCTTGCATCGTATAACTTGAAGCGATTCTACGAAATCACGTATCGTTCGATCCATATGATGTCATGGAAGAGGCGTGAGTACGAAGAAGTGCAACTCGCATGCACCTTCGTTTTAACATCAGTATCAGCATTATGCTGGATATCACGGTGACATACTGATGCATCCGTGTATATCTAACTGAAGGGGCTTTGCGTAGAGGTTTGCGTTCGCTGGGCGTTGGCGGCCTTTGATCCCCCCTGCGGATATCCACTGTACGGTACACGAGGGAATAGTTATACGTAGTGCTTATATATATGCATATAGCATGGGATATTGTCGCTGTGGTCTGAAGGATTATTCCCCAACGACGTTTTATTCGAATGAGATTTTTTTTTCAAATAATACTTCCTGCTGAAATATATATTTCAAATCTTTTGTTCGTGGCTCCGATTTCAGAGCTTTCGCCACCATTGTTTCATGTATTACCATTTTTTTTATTTTTTTCCTTATATTATAACTACGTGTTTCACTCACTGATCTTACATGCTTGCTCAGGTACTCTGGTGTGAGATTACTTTTCGTTTGCTACATTATCACACAGATTATAACCCATTCTATCTACGACTCTTATGAGGTCCACTACATACAACACATCTTTCACATCGGTCAATCTACAGGGTTGGCCATCTCGTCGTGCTTAGTGAATAGCCGTCTCATTACGTCTAGTCGAATGACCGCCGGATCGTGTAGATGCTTGTGTGATCTCTCGTATCAACGGTCACTACATTCGGAGAGTCCATTCGGCGATACAGTCTCAGGTGAATCGTGTCTGACGAACGTGCCTGCCTCAGTTACCACACCATCCGTCTATGTGAAAGAGAAACGCTACATCTTTTCATACATTTATTTCTCATCATTTGTTACTGCTTGTCCGCAAGCTTTCAGACACTACGTGTTCACAAATTTCAAGATACATGTATATTTGTCCCATTCCATTCACGAGGAAAAACATAAGACAATGAGCGCCGATGATGCTTCAGTTGTTTTCTTTGCTATGTGTTCCAGAACTCAATCCACCTTCGAGAACCAAAATATCCTAAGGAAGGAGGACATTATATTCCGAGGACATTTCAATTCAAGTCTTTTCCCCCCGAGAATATTTTTATAGTTAAACAAATTACCGAGGGACTAGCCACTCTCGATTTAGGTGTACCAATGATTTCAACGATTTCGTTGATTTCATGTTATTTCAAGAATGAATTCATAGATTTCACACAAACACGATTCCAATGGTTTCAGATTACTTTAATAATTGAAATCACGATTTCAATATATTGGGAATCGGATCGAAACCGTCACATAGAGCATGCATGTCATATACAAATTGTTGTTCGATAATTTTTAGGGGTTTAAGGGTCACGTAAAAAAGAAAGAAAAATCGCAATTTAAAAGTCATTTCTTTATTAGTTATAATATTGTCGAACGAAATATCGTTAGACAATATTGGTTAATGTTTATGTACTCGCGAACATTCATGGGTACATGGACAAGGCTACGAGATTTTGGTTTTGTTTCCTACCATAATTTCCTTGCACAATGCACCAAATTCTTTCGGGTTGCCACTAAGGCGCGCATACTCACTCGAGTATTCATGGCTCTTCAGCGTATTACCTTGAAAGTACACAAAGCTTAAAAGTAAACCTACGTAACGCTTATTACTATTATTACGATAAATTACAGGCATTCGATCATTATTATTACTTATTCAATAAATCGTTATTTTTGTCCCCACGCATCGGGTTTCGTTCTATGTCCCAAACAAGAATGATATGATGTTGTGCACGTAACACTTGAACAACAAATACAAGGAAAGAAATTAATGTTTGTGACTTCATTTTAAATTCATCATTTCAGACTTTTTAATTATGATTTCGTGAATTCACGGAATGACAATCTCAGTACAAAGTGATTAAAAAAATTTTCGGTGATTTCAATTGACTTCATCCGATTTGAAATGATTTCGTGCGAATTCATTGATATTTTTCGAGTACGTGATTTAATGAATTCAAGAGTTCGCAAATTACCGACCGCTTCGCCGTACATCTTTTGCGACATTTACATATTATTTAAACGAAATACGCTTGACAATAATAATCTTC
>OZ019968.1:17752664-17781013 GCA_963970395.1 Ephialtes manifestator | reverse complement strand
AGCGTGATTTGATCAGATTAAAGCGATAAAATGAGAAAAAAAAAAATGTTGATCGTGGGACTTGAACCCAGGTCCCTCGGCGTACTATCCCGTTATCTTATCTATTCAACCACATCATCTTTCTTGGATAGCAGTAAAATTAAATGATATATGAGTGTCACTTGCTTTTCAGAACTTTGTTTTTTTTTTCCGGAAAGTACGGTGCGATGCGCGTTACCACTTTGCACCTTTTCACAGTATCTAGTTTCATTAAGAATTCATCTTTCACATGCTCCCTCATAAAAGAAACTTTATTTGCGAGAAAACATACGTTCCAAGATTTTCAAGTCAGGACACTCAAAATAGTCCAGAACGTCGAGAAAAGTGGTTTAGAAAAAATAAATAAGTGCATTCCGCAAACCTAAACCTTAAAATACATGAACCTGGTCTTCAAAAGTGTCCAGGTTTATTGCTTCGAAGCTCTCAGTGTCCAGATTGACCTCTCCATAGTTTTCGGTGTCCAGGTCGACCTCTCCGTAGTTTTCGGTGTCCAGATCAACTTCTCCATAGTTGTTGGTGTCCAGGTCGAACTCTCCATAGTTTTCGGTATCCAGGTCGATATCTCCATGGCTTTCGGCGTCAGGATCGACATCCCGATGGCTTTCGATGTCCAGGTAGACATTTCTATGGCTTTCGGTATCCAGGTCGATATCTCCACGACTTTGAACATCAGGGTCGACATGTCCATGGCTTTTGGTGCCAAGTCGATATTCCCATGATTTTCGGTGTCCAGGTTGATCTCTCCTTAATTTTCAGCGCCGAGGTGGATGTCCAGCACTTGGACACCGAGAAATATGGCGAGGTTCACGTGGACACCGAAAACTATAGAGAGGTCGACCTGGACACCGAAAACTATAGAGGGGTCGACGTAGGTACCGAAAACTATGGAGATGTCGATCTGGATGCCGAAAACTATGGGGAGGTCGACCTGGACACCGAAAAGTATAAAGGGGTCGACGTAGATACCGAAAACTATGGATATGTCAATCTGGATACCGAAAACTATGGAGATGTCGACCTGGACACCGAAAATTATGGAGATGTCAGCCTCGACACTGGAGAAAATAGAGAGGTTGACGTGGACACCGAAAATTATGGAGAGGTCGACCTCAACACCAAAAACTATGGAAACGTTGATCTGGATACCGAAAACTATGGTGAGGTCAATCTGGACACTGACAGCCTCGAAGCAATCAACCTGGACACTTTTGAAGACCAGGTTCATGTGTTTTAAGGTTTTTATTTGCGGAATTTAATTATTTATTTTTTCTAAACCACTTTTCTCGACGTTCTGGACTATTTTGAGTGTCCCTGACTTGAAAATCTTGGAACGTATGTTTTCTCGCAAATAAAGTTTCTTTTATGAGGGAGCAATAACTGAATGTGAAAGATGAATTCTTAATGAAACTAGATACTGTGAAACGGTGCAAAGTGGTAAGGCGCATCGCGCCGTAATTTCCGAAAAAAAAAACAAAGTTCTGAAAAAGCAAGTGACACTCATATATCATTTAATTTTACTGCTATCCAAGAAAGATGATGTGGTTGAATAGATAAGATAACGGGATAGTACGCCGAGGGACCTGGGTTCAAGTCCCACGATCAACATTTTTTTTTTTTTTTTTTCTCATTTTATCGCTTTAATCTGATCAAATCACGCTATTTTTCGGATCTGATCAATCAAATATGACTAATCAACTGAATTAAACTAAAAAAATTACAAAAATTCGGAGTTTTAATCTGGAAAAAAATTTGAAAAGAATCTTGAGAAGAGTCTTGCTCCGGATCCTATACGTGATTCTTTTCAAGATTCCTTTAAAGATTCTTTTAAAGATTCTTTCAAGACTTTTTTTAAGATTCTTTAAAAGATTCTTCACAAGATTCTTTTTTTTCTACGCGGGAGGACTCACAGATAGACCTGAGATCCCAGAGGAAGAGCGAAACATTGTTCTCGATCGGCAATATGGCCTCGCCGCGTGCATCAACATATACACATTCACAAATACATGATTTCGTATCTATGATATAAAGAAAAGAAGGAAAAAAGAGGCCAAAAAAGAAATAAAAGCGAAGCTGCATCGCGGCCTGACGACATCCCGCTGTTCGTTGTATCCTTTCAAGTCGACCGCCCTAGCAGCGGGAGGTGCGATTCGACCTCCCACTCTACCGTGCTCTGCTATATATACATTGCACAGTCTTTCCACTACGTGCGACCACGCAACTCCAGGGTACATACTCTGAGTCGACGTCGACGTCGACGCCGACATGCGCGCCACCCTCGATATATCATTATCTCCAGTCATTAATGATAAACCGCAAACCCACTTTCTTCACTCTCCGGCCGAGCTCTGTGTTCGTTGGACCTCACGTCAAAACCGTCTCCATCCACAGCTGCCTCAGCTCACACGCACCGGATTTGCTGCGATCTCCACGGAGCGAAGATCCGCCCGCGATATGCCATGAATTGTATACACGCACGTTGACTCAAAATATTGACATTAAATGTCAATGATATAATCACTCCAATCTCCAAGTTTAATTGTAGGTAGATGTTATACCTAGATGTAGATGTCGTTAGTTGCCCACATATCACATAATATTCCTAGAATATTGCCGGAATATTTCAAAGATTTCACTGCTCAGAAATATTTTCGTAAAGTTCTAGTCGAATATTCGCATGTATTTCATTGCAATATTGCCAACTCAACGTTCAGAAATATTATTGAAGGTTAAAAAATTGCCAATAATTTCAAAAAGGTTTCTGAAAATAATATCTGCAACAATTCATCTTATTCCTTCAACAGTATCGTACAAAATTTCAAATCAAAGATTCCAGATTAGATGTTGCAAAGTTTGCGATGACATTTTTTTTGCAATATTCCAATACATTCCAAATGGAACTTTCAAAGTAGTTCAAAAGGTTGAACACAAAATAATCCATATTTGGTGATAAAAAAGAACTTACCTCGTTCCCTTGAGTATCATTCGGATTGAAAAAACCGACATCCCGTCGGGATGTAACCGTATGGTTGTTTGGAAATTAGAAAAAGTCTGCACTTTTTGTAAAATAGGCTATATAATTCAGCTTTAAAACCTATCGTAATAAATATAACATAGAAATTGGAAGCTTCATTAGAATTGACCGAAAAATGCAGCATGGTATGAATCGAATTTAAAAAAAAAGATTGTTATTAACCAGAAATCTTCTGCTAGGTTGTCCTTTTTTTTAAATTTATTATTCATGGTCAACGGAATACACGGGTGATTAAAGTATACTATATACTGTCTGTACAAGTAGTCTATAGTTCAGTCGTTAGCGTAACAGCCATTAGGTCGTTAAATAGGTTCGATAGGTCTTTAAAGTAGGTATTTACGTTTCTTCCGACGGCACTTATGTCTGGAACAAAGTTAGCCAATGAAAATCTCGTATCTTTATATATTTTTGAAGCCGGACTACTTTTTCCAATTATTCATCGTTAATTCGACGTGGATACGCTACGTACGTAAGGTTGTGAGTTCTGATCCTGGACGGTATATTTTTTTTTCTTCAACAGATAGGATTTTCATTCAAAAAATCATATTCCAAATGGTAGAATTTTTTATGAATTAGTCTTTGGCGAGAAATATAATATTCGCACAATATTACAGTGCAATATTGTTGAAATATTATATTTGCAACATTTTCAGCGAACATTGCACGATTCCTGCAATTTTTCAGAAATATTTCAAACATATTTTGCAATATTTTCGTAATATTGCATTATTGTAATGAAATATTATGTGAATGTTTAAGAAATATTTCGGTGCTATGTGGGTGGTCAACACAGTTGAGGTGCACCATTAGTAATTTTTCTTTGCTCCCTAATAGAGGGATCTTTGATTTATAGAACATTTTCGTTTCCAAAAGTTTCATGTATTCAGAATATGCCAAAATGTATTCGGAAATAACGTTTACAAATAATGGCTAGACGTATGTGTGAATGTGTGCGCAAATCTCAATTTGTTCAACTTCTTTAAATCGAAACCATTTTAAGCTATCAATATAACACTTATCAATGGGAAAATTTTGTAATTTTTTCAAATCGTAAATATTTATAGTTTATCATAATGCTTAAGTTGTCAAACAGTTTCAGTTTCATTAGTTTTTCCAAATGAACTTAATTCAGAACTGCCGCATTGAACGTTCACATGAATTTTCAAACTGTCATAAAAATCCTAGAATTGAATTTGGTGACAAACGGTGACATACATTTTTTTTACAAGGGTACAGGATAAAACCTTCCACATTGTATATTCATAACTTGCTGATTTATCCAATGACATATTCTTCGACAAAACCAAAATTAATCAACATCCTTTCTCCTAGAGTATTAATTTCAGAAAAAAAGACAAATTAGAAAGCAAAAAGACCAAACCATGATCTATTGGACCGAATTATTAATTTCCAGAGTCCAGATCGATATGTCCATTGTTTTCGGTGAACGGGTCGATATTTCTATATAGCTTTCAATGCCCAGGTATATTTTTTGGAATTCTCGATGTTTAGTTTTACTCCGCCGTTGATTTCCTAAATATCTACGCTGAACTGGACACCGCAAATTAAGGCAAATTAAGAAACTGTAAAAAAAATATACCTGGACAGCCGAACAAATGAACCAATCGATCAGAACCCCGAAAGCTACGAAGATATCGATCTGAACACCTGAAACTGTAGTATGATTGACCAAGACTACTAAAACAGTAGAAATTCTTAAGAAGATTCTTGCCGAGATTCTCGCTGATATTCTCAGCGAAAATCTCGGTGAGAATCACGGTTGCGCGCCGAACCGAGATTCTTTTACAATCTATCTGAGAATCTCGGCCAGCTTCTTAGTGAGATTCTTTAGTGGGTAGCTGGAAATAAAAAGAATCTCTATCAGAATCTCGCTGAGATTCTAGAGGATCTCGCCCAGCGAGATTCTTTTCATTTTCATTCAAAATGAAATGAATCTATATAAAAAAAGATCTTTACGAATATTGAAGGACTGCTAACACTAATTAGTTAGTACATCAACGAAGGTTCAACCCCTCGTGTGTAGTCGAACTCAGGAAAGCTTTCCAGTCTTATATATACGCTTAGGCTTCAAACCACTTGCGAGAAACGCTCCGTCCGTTCGCCACCTAGTGACATCATACGAAACACAGATGGCGAAGGAACGAAGCGTTTCTTGCAAGTGAGTTGAAGCCCCAGCGTATATATAAGACTGGAAAGCTTTTCTGAGTTCGATTACACATGAGGGGTCTAACCTTCGTTGATGTACTAACAAATTAGTGTTAGCAATATTAAAATATTCGTAAAGATCTTTTTTATATCGATTTTTTTCATTTTCAATGAAAATGAAAATGAGAAGAATCTCGCTAAGAAGCTGGAGATTCTGATAGAGATTCTTTTTATTTCCAGCTACCGATTAAAGAATCTCTATCAGTATCTCGCTGAGACTCTAGAGAATCTCGGCGAGATTCTGATAGAGATTCTTTTTATTTTCGGCGAACCCCTAAAGAATCTCGGTAAGAAGCTGGCCGAAATTCTTTCGAATCTCAGCGAGATTCTCAGATAGATTTAAAAAGAATCTCGGTTCGGCGCGTAACCGTGATTCTCAGCCAGATTCTTTTTCTCTACGCGGGTGTCTACTATTATTCCGTCTAATGAAATCATACTTCAGAATTTTTACTTTTGGTAAGGTTTTAATATTTTCCTTACTTTATTTTATTAATTTTACGAAGACGATATTGTAGAATAATAATCTGTATGACCAATGATTGCTGATCATTAATATCATTTACTACTTTTTTTCCCCAATATACCACTTATTTACTAGTAACTTCAACATAGAGGTCTTGATAATTCTAGCTAAAAGCTTACACATAAATCCAATATTTTTCCAGAATCCCGAATTGAACATTAGCTTCGAGTACATTTACCCCTCGATGTAATTTTGCATAAGTAGCAAAACTAAATGTATAGTCTATAATTAAGTTCAAAAGCCGCGAGAATACAAGCGCTTTCCTTTGGATTACAAGATGCCATACCGTTAATGTTAAATTCATAGCCGCGCTGCTATTCCCTTTGGACTATAGCCTTTTGCTGTATGATTCACGGTGTTAGTCCATCAACGGAGGGTATTCATATAATCAAGAAATCTCGCTAACGAAAACTCCGGGATAGCTGTAGCACGTTGCGCTCACCCGTAAAGGGGTCTCTTACAATAAATATCTCGCATGTGTGCTACAAGATTTAATGATTCATTACGACAGCACGTCATTCAGCGTTTTTCGTTGATCCGACATACACTGAGACTTGCGTCACGTGTGGCTCTCACTCGATTTATCAAAATGCTGCTCCCGCTCTGCTGCTGGTGGTGCTGCTGCTAACATATGCCTGTATTATATAATGTACGAGTGCACCTTTGTGTTACCTACGATGTACAATATAATGTACGTAGGCTCGACGGTATCTCAACGTTTTATTGATTAATCACTCATGTTCCTCCGACCACGAGTAACTGTACCTACCTACGTACTCTTCAAATATTCTGTACCTTGATTTACCTGTGTACAAGCGAGATTTGTGCTGCGCTTTGAAGACTCGATAAATTCATTTGAAGCTATCGAGGCCTCGCCGTTTTTTTATTTTTATTATTACATTTAGAATATTTATCTTTGTTGACATTATTTGTGTATATGTACACAAGCACCACAGGAAAACATACGATAACTACTATAAAGATGGATAAACGAATAGTTCATTATGCATGGATTTTAGTCCATTTAATGGAAACATAACATGAATAAATCTCTATACGCATATTTTTAAAAGTAATCGAATTAGACGAAACTGTAGTTAAAATACTTTATGTATTCTCATAACAAAAACTCGTGCATATTGCCTCCTCATTATTTGCAATTTTTAACGAACCCACCTCTTTCCGGAAGTATGTTGATCCATTTCGGCCACCTCGTAGTGGAAACAGGTGAAAATTAAAATGGAAAGTGCTCTCAAAGCTCATTGCCTCAATATATTTTAATGAATATTGTAGCTCTCGTCACGCGGTTCTTTGCTCTTCAAAGTAAGCTGAGAGGGTGGCATTTGCTAGGGTTGGCGAACTCTCCCTGCGACGTCCATATTTAGCCCGTTTGCTGGGGTTGGCAAACTCCCGATTTTTTTTCCAATGAATAGGCAAACGCGTCGTCGATTACACTAAGCACTCAGGGACATCGTTTTTCCGATGAAAGTACGCTGTTACAACAAATTAGCGCATGTAAAACTGAATGCAGAGCGAGTTAAAAATATGATAAAGCGAAAATAGGTGCGCCTAATAATCCGAAATTCTCTAGCACATTCACTCAAACACAGTCTGACCGCTGAAACCGTGATATCTACTCAAGTACCGTAACACTTACTGATCTTATACATAGCTCTGACCGGCTACCATCTGTTACCCTGCCTAATACCCAGATACAAAAAACCGTCGTAGCCGTTATCCAAATACACGGTAAGAAAAAAGTCGTTGTATAAACTGATTTATCGGTTCCGGCAACCAACCGGAATAGTTAGAATAGCGACAACTACTCAGTCGGTTGAAAAAACTATAACCTCGTTGGTGAAGTATCGATAGTAGCAATGACCAGCTGAGATCATACCCGCGTAGAAAAAAAGAATCTTTTAAAGAATCTTAAAAAAATCTTGAAAAGAATCACGTATAGGATCCGGAGCAAGATTCTTTCCAGCATTCTTTTCAAGATTCTTTCTACCCGAAAGCGTTCTGAGAATTTTTCAAAGAATCTTCGAAAGAATCTTGAAAAGCGTCTTTAAGAGAATCGTGAAAAGATTCCATCTATTAAACAGAAAAATCGTTGAAAGAATTTTAATAAAATTCTTCAGAGGAATCGAGCAAAACCTGTTGTTGCTTTCCCTTGGTGTCGAGACAGTATATTTCGGTACGTCAACGAAGGGTAAACCCCTCGTGTGTAGTCGAACTCAGAAAAGCTTTCCAGTCTTATATATACGCTGAGGCTTCAAACCACTTGCGAGAAACGCTCCGTCCGTTCGCCACCTAGTGACATCATACGAAACACTGGTGGACAATACTCCGCTAGATGGCGAGCGGTCGAAGCGTTTCTCGCAAGTGACTTGAAGCCTGAACGAATATAAGACTGCAAAGCTGTCCGAGTTCGACTATACACGAGGGGTTTACCCTTCGTTGACGTATCGAAATGTACTGTCTCGACACCAAGGGAAAACAACAACAGGTTTCGCTCGATTCCTCTGAAAATTTTAATGGACGGAATCTTTTTATGGTTCTCTTAAAGACGCTTTTCAAGATTCTTTCGAAGATTCTTTGAAAGATTCTCAGAACGCTTTCGGATAGAAAGAATCTTGAAAAGAATCCTGGAAAGAATCTTGCTCCGGATCCTATACGTGATTCTTTTCAAGATTCCTTTAAAGATTCTTTCAAAGATTCTTTTAAGACTTTTTTAAAGATTCTTTAAAAGATTCTTCACAAGATTCTTTTTTTCTACGCGGGTAGCCTCAACTCACCGGTTGTTTGACGCAACGAATCATTTGTATTGGTTAGAAGCCGTGATAGTTGCAGGAACCAAGACGTGGTCGTAAGTACTATTTTTTGCTAGAAATCGAAAAAAGTCGAGACTACAATTTCGATTTAGTTTCAGATTAATACGCGGCGCAGCTATGCTGGAATTGGTCGCTAAAACTACTATTTCATGTACCGCCGGAGACCGATCAAATGTAAATGACCGACCGCCATCTAATGCATATTATTATTAACTACCGTGGCACACATGTGACAGTTAATATGTAGGGCTAACGTCGGCAGAGGTCGTGGCTTATAATCGAGAACGATCGCCATTTTGTTTCTATCCTAACCTACTGCTCTGAATGACAAATCCAGCAAGTAATGGCTCAAACGCCAACAGAGGTTCTGGTACATAAGCCTTTTCCAACTCTCCTTTGCAGACATCAGGCCTTTTACTTACATACCTATAAAAATGATAATTTTATATCTATACCAGCGAACGAACTTCATTTGCGAATCACCATATGAAACTTCTGAAACTATCGGGTGCTTGACAATACGGCATACGTCCCGTTTCCATCTTAGATGACTTCTATATAACTAGGGATGATTAAGTCAAGGCGAAACGTAGCTTCACCCGACAAGCCGGAGTATCGAGATCGTTGGTGGTTTATCGTAACGTGGCCTCTGGGAGCCGGCCAACTTGGACGAGTCCTAACCGCCGTCTTAAGCATAGCCGCGGTTCTACCTCGTCGTAGCGCGTTGGTATGGAACTAATGAACTCACGAAGGGGCTTTCACGGACAGAGTTATTACCGACCTGGCTCCCCGCGCCTCCCCTCGTTCGTTTGTTCCTTCTCTTTCGCTCTTTCGCAGCCCTGCCGCTCCCTGTCCTTACCTCTTTCTCACTTTGTCCCGGCGGTTTTTCTCCTCTCTCGGTATCTCACCTCATGCGTCCTTGCTCGTGTGTCCCACTCGCTGTTTCTTCCCAACGTCGACGTTCTCCACCTCTTCTTCTTCTTCCTTCGTGAGGTTTGTCGTACGAAAGCCGCACTCTCGCCTTCGTTTCTCACCTTAGCTTCACACTGCGGAACGTATATAGGTAAACTACTAGACTTGCTGTCGTGTTGCACTATAACATAGGGTATACGGTATTTGACTATAGCACAGGTCGCACCCGGCGTAGAACAAGCTGTTCTATATTGTACAACCTACCGACCCTCCGACAACTTCGTCTAAATAAGCCGAACCACCCTCGTTTTACGAGCTTGCACCCTGGTGTACCCGTGTCGTTTGCGCTCAGCACTCTATAGGTGTCACGACCACGGCCCAATATAACGCTACGTTGACTTAATACTACCGTTCGCTAGACCGTACAACCCGGGGATCTCATCTGGTCTAAATTATCATCAAGTTCTAAGAGCGGGCAAAAATAATGGCCGAGTGCATGCATGAACCAAGAATGGCTTAGTCCGTTTACGTGCAAAATACGCAACATTTCAGAAGAGCTGAATTTTCGGACGAAACGCGTACTAGAATTCTCTCGCATCTATGCTTGCAAATGCAGGGTGTGTCCAAATTGAAATATTAACAAGTTACTTATAAAAAGCTGCAAAGTAGAACTTTGCAAATTGCTTCCTCATTATTTTTCGCTTTTTCCAAAGTTACCTATATGAGGAAGTACGTCACTTTATTTTAGCTTTCTCGTAGAAGAAGCTATGTAAAAAGCGAAAAGTAATGAGCAAGCAATTTGGAAAGTTCTACTTTACAGCTTTGTTTTGTCAAACCGTACTTTTTAAATATAAATATCTTATAACTCAATATCAAATATTTTTATAATATTTATATATGAGTTGAATTTTTAGCCAAAACTATTTATTATAAAATATTAATAATCTCAATATTTCATTATCCACAATTTTGTAACATTTTTCAAAAAATGGTTAAAAAGAATATATTGAGTACTTCAATATATTATGTCGTGTGTATTATAAATCTGTATGTGTGGATTGTTTTCATAATAAATTACAGTAACTGAACATGAGCTATTACTCCATTTCGATGCAAAATTTCATCCTGGTACATCGTGCCGTTTGAAAATTATGAGCAATTAAATGTTTATACTTATGAGCATTAGAAATTTCAAAACACGTGTAATCTAAAAAAATAATCAAATTTGCACACGGATACAAAACGCCGTATTAAACACTGTTGCATTATATTTTTAATATGTACACAGGTTTTGATTGTATGTATGTATTGAAAAATTTCCGGGCTCTCAGTCCTATATGAACCATAAGTTTTTGATTACTTTCTAAAATTTTTGGAAAGCTAGAGCGAAAACGCTAATTAAAAAAACATTCAAAATCACATAAAATCTAAGCCGCTTTACCGATCTTGTTAAAATTAAATACCAAACAACTTTGAACGCATCTTTAGTTACGGAGAACTATTAAGCTGAATCGTCAAACTGTTATGAAAGTTGAAGCGAAAACTTCAAATTAAAAATAATTTCAGAGTCGCGTAAAATCCGAACCGCTTTTTCGCTTTCAGTCAAATTCAATACCAAATAATATTAGGAGTACCTGTACTTATGGAGAATTATTTAGCAAAATATCGCCATTTTTACGAAAGCTAGAGCGCGCACGTCTTTTTTTGAAAAAATTCAAAGAGTTATGAAATACAAATTTCTGCATGCAGTTTGTAAAAAAAAATGGCAACAGTCAAAGACGGGCTGCTGCTTCACTTGTGTGCCAAATTTTATCTCAATCGGTTGAACGGTTCTTGAGTTATGGGTGATTGAAATTTCTAAACCCTTCACATACATACAGACATTTTTTCTAAACCACTTTTCTCGATGTTTGGTACCATTCTGAGTGCCCTGACATGAAAATCACGATTCCTTTTTTTTTTCATGAAAACAAAGCTTCCTCTATGAAGCAGCAAAAAGGACTTGCCCGTTGTTTACTCGTTTTTATCTTGCGTTACATAAAACCTACTGTATGAAGGAATCCGTCAATAAATTTTGGCCTTACCCTAAACGGCGCTCTACGGACGACAGATCAAATAAACAAGGAGACAAACCGACAGCAGTGGACGCGCGGTCGGTGTGTGGCTTCGGCGGTCCCCAGAGTTAAGCAGCATTATTTGCGGTCATAACTGGGATGGGTGACCGCTTAGCCTTGCACTGGTTTGCGCGCCAACTACTGAGCGGGAGGCAGTTTTTCTGAGTTTCTAATGTATTCTCATACAGTAGAAACTCAGTAAAAATAAAGCCGACTGTATCGACCAGGTTTTCCGCAGTTTCCCTGTGCCCTCGTGCAAATGCGATACAGTAGTGCATTAGGATGAGTGGCTGCGGACAACACTCTAGAGGGGTCTCTATAAAGGAACGGGGAAAAAGGGGAGCGGGGAAACGTAAAAGCCTGAAGAAGGCATACGGAAGAAACCAATAATAATAATAAACAAGGAGACAATGTACGAAATTTTACTGTGCAAAATTGCGTTATATATATTTGAATAGGTAATTTTTACCGAACTTTATGCAAAGTTTAATGCAAAGTTGGAACGAACAAGAGAGCGATCATGTTAATAAATGCAAAAGTTCATAAAATCTGACTGTTTATATACATATAGAAACATATAGTATTGCAATACACGAACAACTGTTACAACTTTACCTTCGCGCCGCAACTTAACTCTATTCCTCAATTTAATTTCAATTTACAGTTCTTTTACGGAAGCTCGAGTGATCATGTTGTTTTTTCTTTTTTTTTCAAATGCTAAACATTATAAATGATACACCCGCACTCATATAAATACATACAGAGATTTTTTGTTAAACCGCTTCTCTCAGAGTTTTCAACCATTATAAGGATCTTGAATTGTCAAAATCTTAAAAACAATGCTTGTCGCGAAAACAGTACTCACTCTGTAAGAAGGCAAAGAGGACGTCGGTAAAAACTCTCCCGAGAATATCCGGAAAATCTTTGTTGAAAGCGCATCGGAATTATCATTGATGTTAATAACTCTACATCTATTAGCCACATTTCACAGACTAGACACTTTTCGTTGTAATATTACGTTCTATAATCCACGGATTATTTTTACACTACGATACTTTTGAGTTTCTTCCAGGCGCTTATTAACCGTCGTAAGATACTTCTTGCCATCAAGTACAAGAATAAGAAATCCAGGGCTGTTATAACATTGCGCGCGGGCAAGGTGTTGGAAACGGAGAATTGAATTGCCTTGACGAGATATAGAATGAAGGACGTTGGCAAGGGGAGAGAAAGGACTTGCCCGCGAGTATATACATTATATACTGTAGAATATTATACCGGTTACTGCTTCTTAAAATCTTACAACCGCTAATTATCCTGAATGAAGAGGAAGGTTTTCTTTGTCGTCGATGGTGCCGGCGGAAATCCGTTTCTCCTGTCGACGACGACGACGACGACGACGACGACGATAATGTCGTCGGTAAAATTAAGTCAAGAGTGGAAGAAAGGCTTCCAGTTTTCTATCGTTCTAACGTGTATATATAGTGGTACCTAAGGTTAATGCGAAAGAGATGAGGCACGGCGGTAAGGGTTCGAGTAGTATACTTGCTACTGCGTTCCTTTGAAAATTTCAACCCCTGACGCGGAGGGTTGAGGACCGACGTCTCTCGAAGGTCCTTTCTTTGAGAACCCTCCCGAGAAAAAAAGGTGATAGGATGGAATAACTCAAGAGAGCACCTCTGAATGAAATCCGCACAACTTCAATCCTCACACTTAATTTGCGGTCAACCTCGAGACCACATTTTGTTCACCTTTTTGGTTTTTGTATTTGTTAATTCGATGCGCTAAGGGTAAAAAAAAACGACATGCATACTTATTTCGTCCAAGTACAGTGTGTTAACCAATGTATATGTTATCTGTTGCAGAACGTTACGACACAGCGTACGCGTGCGAGGGAAAAACGCTTCGGATACAGTGCGGTGACGGTGAACTCATAAATCTAATCCGTGCTAATTATGGAAGATTTTCGATAACGATATGCAACGAGCACGGAAACACCGATTGGAGCGTCAACTGCATGTCACCAAAATCATTCAGAGTTCTCCACAACAAGTAAGATATCCAACGATAAAATATGACGTTCAGCTGCAAATATTACTTCGGAGTATTTTCCCAGTAATGCACGCGTTTTATCCAATTCTCCGCTTCACGAGAAATAAAACGCAAGGGATATGCAATGAAGAAGGATGTTGTGGAGAGATTTAAACGGAATAAGGAGAAACAGAGAAAGAAAGAAAGAAAAAAATAGAAAAGTTAAGGAAGGAGTTGGGTGGTTGGCTCCACATGGTCGAACGAACTGGCCAATTGGTCGACCATTGGAGCTCGTATTGGCAGCGGATCGCGCAAGGATAGAGAAAGAAGTCGCACAGTCAGCGCGCACTTCTCTCTTATCCCGGTCTGCGCGCTGAGAATCCACTCTATTTTCTCCGATCCTTTCGCCAAATACTTGGGCACCGTCTAGCCTCACCCCACTAGCCATCTTCCATTTCGCCTACGTCCACGTCTTGAACCATCACGCTTTTCCACCGGCGTCGAAACTATCCAGTCTCTTGAAACCCTCACCGAGAACTTCCCCGTTTTCCTCGGTCTTACAACATTGTCCTTCAACCGAGCATTGCCTCGCACTTAGACATCTTTATTTCTTACATTCTTTCGAGCATTTCTCACGAACGAAGCGTTTTTTTTTCTCTTCTTCTTTCAACACGCATTAAGACGATGGCTTTGCGTATAAAAACAAAACGCTACAAATTGCTCTTGCTTATCATACTTTTGTTATTGCGCCGTGTTAACTTTAATTTTTGCTAGAATAATCACTGTGATTGAAAATGTGTCATTGCGACACGATTTAATTATTTACTTGCTTATTCACATGCCTTAACTTTCATTACATTCTATCGCTTACGAAGTGAGCCTCCCAGTTACTGCTTTCGAACTAATATACCAATTACTTTAAGGACCAGTAATTAATAACCAATAGTCGCGAACATTGATTTTTTTCGGCTTAAAGGAGTTACTCCGCTTTACATTAGTCAAATGATTTATGCAAAGTTCAGTGCATTTATTAGCAGTGATCGTTCTTACACAGTATGTGTATTTAAAAGCTAACTTATTATAGTGTTCATTATTTATTGTCTTGCGTTGACTTTTTCAAAGGATAATCTGCAATTTTTACTGATTTTAATGCGCGAGGGTTTCCTTTATTTTTTTGAATTGCTCTACGTATACTTTTTGCGGTATTTACGATTTAAAAATTATAGTGCATTCAATCGAACAAACCACTTCGGCAAAAGAATTGCGTGGTGAATTCCTAGATCTACTTTTAGCAAACAAATTGAGCAATGGCATATTTAAAACGGCGAAAAGAATTGCCGAGTACGGTTTGGAAAACCTTAAGACAAATGTACTTTTATGAAATGTGTATTCACTACTAAATGTTTTTGCCAAACCACCGTCATTATTTGTTTTTTGTAATTTCGGGTTGCTGTCGTAATTCAAATCGTCCATCGGTATTGTCAATTGGTTGGTTTTTTTTTTTTTGGTTGGTTTTATTTTCGTGTATTCAAGGTAAATACCTATTACACCTTTTTTGTTATACATTTGTACTTACACCTATTACATCTTTTTGTTATAAAGTCTATTATAATATTTGTTCTTATTAATAACATTCTTATTCTATTTATCTCATATATATTTTTATATATTTGTACATCTCAAACAAATGCTGCTTAGCAATATTTTAATCCTTTATTCGCTTAGAGCGAATGAGCGTAGTTTGCAAACTGCTTGAATAAACAGAAAAATGTTGCGCGCTTCTATACTATTTTGCACTTTTAATATTTCTGGGAATACCGGATTCTTTAAAAATTGCTTTCGAAGTGGTGCATAGATAGGACAGTTGCAGATAATATGTTCCAGGGATTCCAATTCTTCCAGATTACATATTGGGCATATGGTTCCTTCGTCAATTTTGTATGTTATGGATTTTATTCTAAAATATAAAACTTTTCTTCCTGCTAGTCGACACTGAGCTACTGCCCGCAAGTACGTTAGTGGTTGATTCTCTAGGAGGTAATTTTGACATTTATTCGCTTCAAGATCTGTGATAAATTTGTATCGTGGGTTGTACGTTGAGTCCTGCGCTCGTTTTTTGTCACTTTCTAGTCTCTTTTCCGTTATTTTCTTAAGTATAAGGTCCATCGCATTTGAGATTGTCTCTTTTGAAGGGTTTGAGGCTAGATTCCCGAAACCGCATTCTCCCAATATTGAATTAAGTAGAGTAACCCAGTTTCTTTTTCCATCATTTCGTTCGGTTAGGTCCTCCGCTACTAGCCAACTGTACATGATTTTCGGGAAACGATCATTGTCCATTTCCAGGATTTTGCACCAAAATGTGAGTGCTCTTTTGACCACTAATTTTTCCAATGACGTCACCCCTGTCTCTAACCTGATAAGGTACGCTGGTGTACATCTTGGAAGCCCCAACAATTGTTTGAAAAACCCTGACTGCACTTTTTCTAAAGATTCTAAGTGTCTCAGTCCCCATACCCCTGCGCCATATAGAAGTGTTGCTGTTACAACCGCCGAATATAGTGTCATCCTGCCTTGCCAACTTTCAAGCTTCGTAGCTAGCATAGTGGACCAGATTGATCTTATTGCTATTCTTGCTTTGGCCGTAAATTGTTCAACTGCCGCACATTGAAAACCTGATCTCGCAAACGTTACGCCTAAATAAGTATATCTATTTACCAACTCCAAGGGCTTTTTATTGTATTTTAGATTACGCTCTTTTTTCTTCCTGCCGCCTTTTTTAAAAACAATTACCTTGGTCTTATTTGTGTTAACTTCAAGTTGGTTCTCTTTACAATATTTTTGTAGTGTATTTAGTTTATTTTGAAGATCTACCACATCGTTTGAAAGCAAAACAAGGTCGTCTGCAAATAAAAGGATCTCGATTTTGGATTTGATATTAGTATGGCCATCTTTTTCGAAGTAATTCATGATATCATAGAGTAATAACGAAAAGAGTGTCGGGCTGCTTGGGTCCCCTTGCAGCACTCCCTGTGTTGTGTCAATTGTTTCAGTATTTAGACCTTGGTCTAGACGTACTTTAAAGCAAGCTTGGTTATAGAAGTTTTGAAGCACCCGTATAATTTTGAGACTAACTCCCGCTGCGTGAAGTTTGTGCCACAGGATTGAGTGAACTACCGAGTCGAACGCTCTTCGAAAATCTACGAAAGCTGCGTAGAGTTTACCTTTGGGTTTTGTTAATGCAATAGCTATTTTACCGTTTAGGGTGAATATGTTGTCTTCGCATGATCTACCTGCTCTAAACCCTGATTGACATTCTGGTAAGATCTTATACCGCTCCGCCCAGTAGTTAAGCCTTTTTGCTATCACTGTTGTAAAAATCTTAGCTATAACATTAGCCAGTGAGATTCCCCGGTAATTAAGTGGATCTGTGCGATCGCCTTTCTTGTAGAAAAGAATTACTTCTGCCATGCACCAATCATTGGGTATTTCTCCTGTTTCTAATATTTTATTAAATAGTTTAGTTATCGCTTGTATCCAGTTGTCTGGTAATGCCTTGTAGAAGTTATTTGTAATTTTATCTGGTCCAGGGGCTTTACCTACTTGTAATGCTGCAATTATCTTCCTAACTTCCGAATACTCTATCTTTCTGTCAAGCTCAGGAACTATCTGTTCCATGTATACATGTTGATGAAAGTTTCTCGGAAGGAACATGCGTCTGTAAAAATCTTGCCACTCTGGTCCTGATATTGGACAATGCGAACTATATTTACCTCTATATTTTTTAATCAGTGACCAGAATTGTTGAGGATTACTAGCATTTGAAATATCATTTTTAATTTGGTTAATGTAGTCTTTCTTTTTTGTTTTTACTGTTTGTATATATTTTTTTCGTGCCTCTATATGAGCAGATTTTTTTCTTAGTTTTTCTTCTTCAATTCTAGAGTCTAGATAGTCTTTTTTTGTCTCATTTTTTGTTAGTTTTAAATTTTTGCATTCGTTATCAAACCAAGCTTTGTCGTGTTTTGGTTTTCGCCTTTTTCCTTTGCTTATTTGTATCATACCCAACTCGCCCGCCGTAAATTCTATATTTTCCATAATATCGTTATTAATATCGTATATATTTTCCGAGATTGTTGTTGTTTTCGACGCTAATAACAGTTTATAGTCATCAATTTTATCTGGGTCCCACTGGACGATTTTAATGTCTCTATTCATCGCGATTGACTGTATTAGTTCATTTTCGTATGTAATGTCCAGTGTGACCGTTATTAAAAGGTGGTCCGATAATCCTACATCTTTTATCTCGAGGTCTCGAATGTGGCTCAAACTTCGTGTATTTATCCATACCAGATCTATGGTACTCGCTCCTCTGTTTCCTATAAAAGTAAAATTACCATTTCTGTCCGAGTTAGTCCTACCATTTAATAATATCAGTCCTAGCTCTCCTAGACCCTTTTCAATCAACACGCCGTTTTTGTTCACTACAGAGTCTTCATTGGCTCTAAAAGCTAATAAATTGGTATCTTCCAGTGTTTCTTCGTCAAGTTGATTTCTTTGCCCTAAACGCACATTAAAATCGCCACCTATTATTACCGGATATTCATCGTTATCAAGTACTGTCAATAGTGCATTTAATAGAGACTCTACTCTCTCTTCATAAAACACGTCTCGCAAGTATACGTTCGCAACTATAAATTTCTTTTGTTTTATTTTGCATTTTACTATTATCCATGACTCTGTTACTTCTATGAAATCGATATCACTGACCAGATCTTTCTTGCTTAAAACTATCAGTCCTCCGCTAGCTCTACCTAATGACTTTTCTTTGATTGCTGCACTAGCTTTACTATTATATTCTTCAAAAATTTGAGGTATTTTTGGTTCTAAGGCACATGACCATTTTTCGCTTAAGCAAATTAAAGCATTACTTGCAAAATACTCGTCAAATTCTTTTTTTGTTATTTCATAGAGGTTTTGCATACCATGGATATTCCAGAACGCTATACCTATATTGCGAGGGTTTTGTTTCGAGTTACTTGTTAATTCGTTAAAAATCCTTTGGTGAGTTTTGGCTGTACCCTCTTCGAAAATTCGAGGATGGTGTGATAGGGGAGGTGCCACTTGATTGCTGTCCTCCATGCTGACTTGTTGTTCTTTGCGGTGATCGTCCATTCTGGGATACGGTTTGCTCATCTAGGTACTGCTCGTGTTGATGTTGAGATTGGTGATCTTCTGTGCTTGGCAATCTCCTGCGATTGTTTTTCTCATCCGGATTGGTTTCTGTCAGGCCTCGACCTTCTTTCCATACGAGTTGTCTATCGCCAATTTGGATCCTGCGATATTGTATGCGAATTCTTTTTCCTTTGTTGGCTTCGTTTCGAGCATACGCTACTATTTTCTTTCGGATTTCACGATCCTTCGTAGTTTCGTCATTGTTGATGTAAATTTTAGTTCCTCGTAACTTGGATTTGTTACTCATAACTATCTTCTTATCCTGGAGGTTTGTCAGTTTGGCCAGGATTAGAGGCATCCCTCCTACTCTTCTGTTATTTATGATGAATGCTGACTTGACTGCGCAGTTAATTTGAAGCTCCGAGTGGAAAAAATCTTGGACAACAGCTATTAGGTCTTCTTGGAAGGGTTCAAGTCCATTGATAATGATATTCAGTTTTTTCTCCTCTCGTTCCCTTCCTTCTTCTCGTCTCTCCAGATCTAGCAGCCGTTGATTCATTTTTTCCATATCTGCTTCCCAGAGTGTCGCCCTAGATCTCATGTTATTGTTTAGCTCATGGATTTCACTGATCGTTACCTTAAGTCCAGAATTTTCTTGGCGCAGTCCCATTATTTCAGTTGTCAGGGTTTCCACCTTCGCAACTAGATCGTTCAGGATGGACACAAAGGCCGAGTTGTCATTTTGGGTGGGGTTCTGTGATGCATTTTTTTCTTTTTCTCTCTGGCTTTTAGAGCCTTGCGTGTTCGTTGCTGCTGCATCCTTTTTTATTTGGGGGCTGAACATCGATTCAATTGTCTTGTCTTTACTGTTATGAATTACTTTTTTCGCCGCATTTTGACTCGTGATAGTGGTTCTGCCGCCCATTTTAATTGTCGTTGTCCTTCAATTAACCTCGCTTTTCCACGCGTGCTATTCTTTCAGTATTCGGCTTTATTCTTTTAGTTCCGAAGCCAACTTTTGGATTTTTCTAATACTGCGAGCTGAATTAAGTTTACTCTGCCCAAAATCAGCACTCTTTCCTATATTTGAGACTCAAAAACTTAAAGAATAACACAGACGCTCTGTTCTCATGGTAGCACCGCTCGCGGTTACCGGCCGAATCCGGTATTGTCAATTTAATCTATTAAACTTTGGATAAATCATCGTTAAAAGTTAGAACTTATTTGGCTAGTGCGAAGTGCAGTAGCTTCCTGAATACCATTTTGCTTGGAGATAGTGGAAAATATAAAAAATCTATAATATATCCCGAAGTCATGATTTTTTATTATTATTTTTTTTTTTTTCACTTTCCAATTTCCAATCGCCACTGCATATAATATTACGCTCGTATGTCTCTATCATCTTGGCTTGCGTCACTGGTTTGGGATTAAGAAGGATTCAGCGAAACCCTGTCGTTGAAGTTCTGATGCGAAAGGTCGATATCAAAATCTACGTCTATCTGTGCAACTATTTTAATATATTCTCTCTCAGTCACTTTCTACGGCATTTTTTAATTCGGAAACAGATTTGTCTCACTTCAATAAGAACAAATATTCTCGAAGATACAAAAGGTCTCGATAACATTCTTCACAATACATGTAAAAATTTTCGTGACCTCATCATTTATTTATATTCTCATCACTCGGAAACCTCGTAAAAACTGCTATAATTTCTCGCTTTTAAAAAGTAGGAATCGCGAAAGAACGTCGTGTAACGCCGAAATAGGAGAATCTCAATAATCATATCGGGCATTCCAGTGTAAGTCGACACGATCATCTACCTCGGTGTTATTATTATTGTTGGTCTTCTTATCAAACTAGTATGATCACTATCATTAAAAAAATAGTTGATTGTTACAAAAAAATACGACATCGATTTTCTCAAGTTCAGTCAGTATATTACTTCTTAGGATAGAAAATTATTGAGACTACTCTAAAGATAGATAATGAACTACGATTATAGTACCAATGATAGTAACAATAATGATTGTCCTGAAATTTTTATTTCGTCACGTTTTCTTGCCAAATGCTATATGCAGATAGAAAATGCAGATAGAAAATTATTGAGACTGCTCTAAAGATAGATAATGAACTACGATTATAGTACCAATGATAGTAACAATAATGATTGTCCTGAAATTTTTATTTCGTCACGTTTTCTTGCCAAATGCTATATGCAGTCATATATATATATATATATATATATATATATATATATGTATGTCAAAGGGTACATGCCAGGTCCATATCGGAGGTTTTGTGGTACTTATGGGGACATTTGGCACATATGGGGACGGTCCCGATATTTTTCTATATGAAAGGGATCATTCCGGTACCGGTCCCCACAATTCCATTTATGTATATTGTATATTACGGGGACCTAGTTTATTACGTGTAAAAAGGATATTATGGGGACCGATCATATTTCGGATCACGGGGAGGTTATGGCAATCCAGAATCTAGAAATTAGTTCTGATGTAACCAATCGTATCTGAACGTGAACTCATTTTACGCTTAATTTAGAATTACTAGAATTATGAACAAACTGCCCCTCGGTCTGTCGTATACAGTTTCATCGAAAACAGGCTGTTTTAACAGATTTCTTTCGCATATGGCAAATCAACCTTCGATATTGAATGGGACCTCTATATGAATGTCAAATATCTTGAGACAGGTTTTTAAATTTGCTAAAGAATCAGTTCCTCTTGAACGTCGTTCCCAATAAAATGTTTAACTTTTATTTGCAATTAATCCCCGAAAGCATCTGTAACTTAAACCGTATATTCGTCATTCTCCTGATATCACTTTCGACTTTATCATATACACAATTATAAAAGAGATCGAGCACAAAATAATTAGTTTTTTTTTATTCCATGCTTGCGAGCAGAGAGATAAACCATTGTACGTTCTTATATGTAATGATATATGTCGGTACCGATCCCAACGTTGTAACGGTGTATGTCGGGTCCGACCCTGAAAAAAATAGAAAACGGTCCCCGCAATTACCCTTACAACGCACCTCTTTGGTAAATTGCAAATAATATAAGCCTAATATTAATTTTTAATTATGCATGGTGTAGCTATTTGTCCATATAATATATATTATATGGACAATCAATGTGTTATACCAAAGACTTTATTTAAATCAAATCATAACTATCAAATATATTGTTGCAACTTATCCATATTCTGATTAACTATGAATAACGCAGCTTTAAGCAAATGTTTTCCTCGTTCGTATCGACATTCTTATATTACATTCCTATATTAAACAAATCTTGAAACTTTGCGAGCATTAGTGTCGATATATTAAACAAATCTGGAAATTTTACGAACATAGGTATCGATATATTCTTACACTTGCTTAGCTCAATAAGCGTAGGCCAAAACAAGTTCAGTTGCTCGATCGTTTCGGCATCGGCCCGATTAAAATCTTATAATATTAGCCATTAGACAATGGTCGTGTCTCACAATGGTAACAAGTCGCAAAGAGACTTAATGAAGCGTATCCACTTTATATGCTTGTGAGCAGAGAGATGATCTATTGTATGTTCTTATATGTAATGATACATGCCGGTACCGATCCCAACGTTGTAACGGTGAATGTCAGGTCCGACCCTGGAAAAATACAGAACGGTCCTCGCAATTACCCTTACAACGCACTAACTGGTCCCGACATGTAACATTAGAATACATAACGAACAATTTCTTTGGTAAATTGCAAATAATATAAGCCTCATTTCATTTTTAATTGTGAACGCATGAGGTAGCTATTTGTCCTTATAATATATATTATATGGACAATCAATGTTTTATACCAAAGACTTTATTTTAATCAAATCATAACTATCAAATACATTGTTGCAAACTTATCCACATTCTGATTAACTATGAGTAACGCAGCTGTAAGCAAATGTTTTTCTTGTTCGTATCGACATTCTTATATTACATTTCTATATTAAACAAATCTTGAAATGTTACGAACATAGATATCGATATATTCTTACACTTGCTTAGCTCAATAAGCGTAGGTCAAAACAAGTTCAGTTGCTTGGTCGTTTTGACATCGGCTCGATTAAAATCTTACGATATTAGCCATTAGACAACGATCGTGTCTCACAATGCTAACAAGTCGCAAAGAGACTTAATGAAGCGTATCCACTTTCTATGCTTGTGAGCAGAGAGATGAACTATTGTATGTTCTTATATGTAATGATACATGCCGGTACCGATCCCAACGTTGTAACGGTGAATGTCAGGTCCGACCCTGAAAAAATAGAAAACGGTCCGCGCAATTACCCTTACAACGCACGGACGCGTCCCGACATGTACCATTACAATGCATAATGAAAAAATTCTTTGGTAAATTGCAAATAATATAAGCCTCATTTCATTTTTAATTGTGAACGCATCATGTAGCTATTTGTCCTTATAATATATATTATATGGACAATCAATGTTTTATACAGTGCAAAAACAAGCGTGTTGCCAAGCGTGTTGTTTTCTATGATTTATATTGTAGTCACTTTTTACACACTTTCAAGCGTGTTGCTTATCCATGGTAATGATATGTTAAAAGAACACGCTTGTAAATGTATAAAAAGTGACTACAATGTAAATGATAGGAAACAATACACTTGGCAACACGCTTTGTTTTTGCAGTGTACCAAAGACTTTATTTAAATCAAATCATAACTATCAAATATATTATTGCAGACTTATCCATATTCTGATTAACTATGAATAACGCAGCTGTAAGCAAATGTTTTCCTTGTTCGTATCGACATTCTTATATTACATTTCTATATTAAACAAATCTTGAAATTTTACGAACATAGGTATCGATATATTCTTCAACTTGCTTAGCTCAATAAGCGTAGGTCAAAACAAGTTCAGTTGCTCGATCGTTTCGACATCGGCTCGATTAAAATCTTACGATATTAGCCATTAGACAACGATCGTGTCTCACAATGCTAACAAGTCGCAAAGAGACTTAATAAAGCGTATCCACTTTCTATGCTTGTGAGCAGAGAGATGAACTATTGTGTGTTCTTATATGTAATGATACATGCCGGTACTGACCCCAACGTTGTATCGGTGAATGTCGGGACCGACCCTGAGAAAAAAAGAAAACGGTCCCCGCAATTACCCTTACAACGCACGGACTGGTCCCGACATGTACCATTACAATACATAACGAAAAATTTCTTTGGTAAATTGCAAATAATACAAGCCTCACATTCATTTTTAATTGTGAATGCATGATGTCGTCATTTTATGAGCAATTAATGGTTTATACCAAGAACTTTAAATAAAATCATAACTGTCGAAGACATTGCTGTAGAGTTATCCATTCTCTGATTGACCAGTTGACCATGAACTGATTTGACCAGTTTTATTTTTCCCGAAAGTCTAATATATAGTACAGAACTGTTTGATGCTCTTCATTAGTCTCAGATCTAATTATATTTTTTTAAGTTTCTTAAGTTAAGTTGCTATCTCATCTCTTGGTCGATATAATTTGAGGGAATCTACGAACAGCGAGAGAAAAAAAGATACTAGTAACTATAAATTTATAGTGAAATACAACCTCAGCTATTTTTAAATTGTTATCTGTACTGATCATTTATAGTCAATGCAGAAGTTACTAATAGTTATCGCAACAAAAAGTATATTGTTTCGAAAACTTAGCGACAGATGCGAAGTACTATTCATAGAAAACATCATCACAATCATAGCATTATTTGAGAAATTATTCAACAACTTTGAAAGGGTCATTGCAACAACAATAATAAAGTTGCAGTAACTATAAGAAAATAGCTAAGGTTTTATTTCACTATATATTCACTGTAAAAGTAACTACGACATTATGTTGTGCCAACTATAGAATTAGTTACAGTAACAATAACGTTGTTAATTTAACTATTAAATCAATAAAAATAACTATTCAAATTGTTACATGGACTAAAAATCTACAGATATGGATTTAAAGTTGATTACACTATCACGATTTCTCTCAGTGTAAAGGCCTGCTGCAAATAATAGTGGTCCTAGGATTTACCAATGCATAAATATATGTGGTACCTGTTTTAACCCATTCACATAAAAAACCTAAATTTGATTATATATTTTTTTTGGCGATATACATAGTGATTTCGATAGGTTTGTATACTTCTATTACGCAATGTAGATCTATGTACACCTAAATTTAAATACGTTCTCGTGGACCCCATATCGACCCTTTGACATACATATATATATATATATATATACTATATTATAAAAAGATCTCGCCGCCGCCGCCGCCGCCGCCGCCGCCGCCGTGTCAAGAATCGAGGGACTTAGAATAATTCGGGCTCAGGGCTTGGCGGAAGGGGGGAGGGGGGAGGGGGGAGGGGGGAGGGGGAGGGGGAGGGGGAGGGGGGAGGGGGGAGGGGGAGGTGGGAGGGGGAGGGGGTGGCACCCTTGGGTAGGGGGCGATTGCGAGCGCGCGCAGCGCGCGAGCCACAATAAAATCCTAGTATATATATATATATGACTGCATATAGCTTTTGGCAAAAAAACGTGACGAAATAAAAATTTCAGGACAATCATTATTGTTACTATCATTGGTACTATAATCGTAGTTCATTATCTATCTTTAGAGCAGTCTCAATAATTTTCTATCCTAAGAAGTAATATACTGACTGAACTTGAGAAAATCGATGTCGTATTTTTTTGTAACAATCAACTATTTTTTTAATGATAGTGATCATACTAGTTTGATAAGAAGACCAACAATAATAATAACACCGAGGTAAATGATCGTGTCGACTTACACTGGAATGCCCGATATGAAAAACCTATAAATGCCTCTCATTGACGTTTATTTGCTTATATATATAACATTGACGTTTATTTGCTTATATATATATATATATATATAACAATAAACGTCAATGAGAGGCCGCAAACATATTAATTGGATATTAATTTTTCAGTTGTGTGCAAGATTTATAGGTTTTTCATGTTGTAAATATCCAAGTTTTCATTTCCGATTGTTTTCTTGACAAAAACGTGTATTTAATCACACCTACATACAAAGTGCACCGGAATACTGACAAATTTCTTTTTCCAATCTGAATTTTATGTTTTTTATTTTTTTTTTATTTTTTTTTTACTGCCCTTCGACTAACTAAAGGAAAATAATTATTGTCAAATAAGAAAAATAGAATGCCCCATACACAATGAGATATACAAAAGTTTTTGTTTGTGAAAATATTGTCGAAGACGCGAAGATCAGGCTGAAGATCGCGATAAGATGTTTGAAAGGTACAGGTTAAAATGTTGCAACAACATTAGCATTTTTTATTCATTCTCGAGAATCAATAATACACGAAAAACTGTAATACGTTAGCAATTTTTTGCGATACAAAAGAAGCGCCAATAGCGAGTAAAAGAAACTTTTTTGTTCAACAACATAGTATTTATCGCTTGCACCTTTGTGCAGCATCGTGTTCGTACAAGGCGCAGATGTATCTCGAAGGAAATGACTTACTTGACGCGCGCGCGTATATGCGAAGGCACGAAGACGCGGTTCGTCACGAGTATACTCGCTTGAGAGCGGTTAGGTATGCCACAGCGAAAATTATCTCCGCGTGCTGAAAGCCCAGACGAAAAAAAAAGTTATAACGGTCATTGGCACGACCGTGAGGCCGCCGGAGGAACCTTCTCCGATGCCCATCGTCTCCGCGAGCGTATACCTTTTCTCAGTCCATTTGGTTCTTTCACTCTTTTGCCAGCAGTAATTGCACTAAGCTCACGGATAACGCCGGAGCACGGCAACGCGACTCGTAATTCAAGGATAATACTTCTGCTATCAATTTTTTTTTCCTTGTCGGAGGATGTACAGGGAGGAATTGCCAGAGGCCATGCACCAGCGAATGACCATCTCCGTAAATTGCCGATAATTTTAAATTAAATTTAAAAAAAATTAAAAATACTTCTTCTTTAAATCACCGCGTTTTCCCGATTTTAATGAATCTCTTATATTTACATAAATTCAAGAGCCAGAGTTAAAGTAAATTCAAGCAATTGTACACACGAAATAATACAACTTCATTATACACGACAAAAAAAATGCGGTCATCGGGTCATGTACACCATAATAATGGACCTATTGGGACTACACAGTAGTGTTCAAATATGATCGTAAATTCCATACCATTGGGTAATTTATTTATTGGTTAAATATGTGCCAGATAATTAATTAGTTGGATCAACCAACTTATTGGTAATGACAGCCAAATTCATGGTTGCTCTAACTAATGAACAAGGGTTTGTCCCAACTAAACTGTTTTTTCTCCGTAGTCCATATAATACGTCCATCATTTTGGTGTAAAACTGCAGAACCGTATTATTTTTTTTTCTTTTTTTTTTTCTTCGTACCACTTAGAAAGCATAAAAAAAGTAAGCATTTCCAAAGACGACATATTTTTGTTCTAGCTTTACGTGTCGGATAAACATTGTTATCATCTCCAGGTTGGAAAGTGCAATCTAATTGCACGAATGGACCGAAATAGGATAATGGATTAAGAGCGCACGAAAAGTACACGATAATATAAAAAATGATGTGCTACGGATTCATCCCGAAGTAATTAATGAACCTATTGAAACTACACAGCGGTTTTAAAATTTGGACCATTGGTGTTTATTAGTTCTGCGTCGGTGTCACGGATTTGCACCAGAGTAATGATTGAATCTACTGAGACTACATTACAGTGTTAAATTTAGCACCAATGGTGTTTATTGTTAGTACTTTGGTGTTGCGGATTCACACCAAAGTTAAAAAAAACTTATCGAGACTATGTAGTCCCAACAAACATTTTTGGCCATCGGTTCACTTTTAAATTCTTTCGGATGAAACGCATGAAAACGCTACTTAAACTGAATATAAGGGGAGGAAAGGAATTGCAAGGGAAACATAAATACAATCAAGACTCTGGTACCAAGAATTCATGGCCTTCGCTGTCTAACTGTTCAGGAAATGAATATACATTTATCGGAAGTTCTGATGCATAAATCGGTGTATGAAATTAAATATATAATTATATAATGAGATCATAGGATTTTTAAATATTAAACATGATATTTTTAACGTGTTTAACATATCGTTTATTATTTGTCTATCATACTTGTATGTTAATGTTAATATGTCGACTTGTACATAAACACTTCCGACAAAAGTATATCTACTTTCATAATACAATTTTTAATAGTATTTTGAATAAATATTCCTATCCAAAGGTGTTAAATTTACCAGTTTCATTCAGAATGCATTCCGAAAATGTGTAGTTTTTTATAAATTGTAAAAAATGAGGTATTGAAATTACACCGCATTTATCCATCCGTGTATTCTTCCCGATGTTACATTAAGGGGTTAGGCCACTCTAGAG
>OZ019968.1:17672664-17747664 GCA_963970395.1 Ephialtes manifestator | reverse complement strand
TAGAAAGAAAACTAAAGAAGCTACTAGTTATTTGTAAGATTTCGTATGTACAATGGCACTATAACTTTGTTTTAACTGGTTATTAACAGTTGCTGTTTTTTTTTAAATATTTCCTACGCCTTTTAGAGATTGGTCTTCAATGGAAGGTTTTAGCGATTCATATTATGCAATAGTTTAATAGTTTTGTTCCCTTCGTCGATGAATAAGATTTTTCTAATTGATAACGATCTGATAATCATGAAGATATAAGAATGTACCTCTGTGTGCCTCTGCTTTTCGTGCATTTCCCGCAAAAAAACATATACATTTCTTGGAGAAGAGTATTCCCGCACGCCGATAAAACCGTCGTCGCCTTATTCCCGCGGGAGCTTTAGCCGGTTAAAAGTAACGGCTCGAGTAGGATCCCGCACTAAAGGCTGTACTCTAACGGGCAGACACACCACCAGAGAATGAACTCGCGATAGCCTTCGTAAATCGTGACGTGGAATCCGAACGCATTAACCAGCGCGCTCGTTTGTTAATGGTTCCCTGTGCTTTTCACGAGTATCGATTTTCCTTGCATACCTGCGCTATTTTAGTTCGTCCTCTCGGTCGTACAACCCTTTTTTTCTTCACCGTAGAGTTCCCTTTCTTTGGTACTTTTTCCAGTTAATTTAACGCACTACACTGCGGAAAAATATTGTAGAGACTTAAAGGAAGAACAAAATTTATGTTCTTTTAAAAAGCTATTGAATATACGAGATAAAGATAAATATTAAAAACACAATTGTAAACACGAAAAGACTCTAAATTATCATAAGATATATTTCTGTACATATTTTAGCCGCAGCGATTTTTTTCTGCACATGTAATACTTTGCTGAAGAACAATAAAAAATAACCTGACCTACCAAGACGAATTATGAATTTATTGAAACAAAACGTAGGTTAATGTAATGTTCTTTTTATTAGGAGTCAGATACGGCTTTTTTGTTTTTTTGTCTTTTTTTTTTTGTAGACCAAATTGAATATAAAGCAGATATAGCATTGCATATAACTACATAAATATTAGAGAGGCCCAAGTTTCAAATGAATTTTTTAATTTTTCGTGTCACCCAATAAAATAGATGTTTTCGGTGAAAAAACAATTCCACATGTTAATTGTGTATGATTCAGCAAATAACCGAGCTGTACATTGTGTATCAATTTGCCATCGTGTTGATTTTTTCGTCGTTTTTTAACATTATGACGGGAGTTCTATGAAATTTTGAGAAAAATAAAAATGATCCCTCTCAGCGAAAGAAAAGATGTGGCATTATTTTACCAAAAAATGCCTGTAAAATTATCTTGGTTAATTTGGAAATATTTTGATCAAAAACTATACGCGATACCCTACATTTTATCCCGGAACAATTTTGTTGTGTCATAGATAGTTTTAAATCAGCAGCGAAAGGAAAAAATAAAATAAAAATAAAAAAAACGTATTTTATTGTAGAAAACTGTGGGAATCAAAAACCTGAAATAACTCGTATGTTATCGGGGAACTCTAAGTACTCTGGAAAAAAATTATGAACCCACTCTACGAACATTGAAAATCTGGGTGGCCCGCTGCATATGGAGTGCCTCATATATATGTATTGCGTTAGGTATTGAGTTTCGGGATTCAGTAAAAGATCTCATATTACCTAGGAGTGAATAAGAAAAGTTGTAGAATAAAAGTAATATTTTAATCACCGGTAAAGAAATAATACTGAGTTTGAAAAGAGTACTTGCGAAAATGTTCTATAAATCTATATATTTATGGTATTTATCGATATATGTATTATCTTACAGTCTTCCTGTAGATATACGTATCTGTATCAATATTTCGGAAAGTTGTTTGTTTCTTTGTCACCAGCCCTCGTGGGCTGAATTTGTTCCATATCAGATGAAACTTGTTGGTCATGATGTTTGAGATCATATGAATAAATTCTTCAGAGGAGCAATATTTTCGTTTAGTAATTACTGAATTTTGACGTGATACAGACACAAAAGTTATGTTTCCATAAAAAAGAAAGAGTTTTTCTCGAAAATTCATGGTTTTACTTGTACATATATGGCTTTAAATTATGTACAAAAATGCCACGAGACAGAAAGGTCAATATCAAAAGACACTTTTAACGCCCGATTGCCCGCCGGGAAAAAAGACGGAAATTATGTGTTTAGTGGTGATCAGCTGATCGATGCAGTTTTCTATGTTCGCAAGTCTTCTCGAAATTGGCACAAAGTTACTGAACCAAATTTGACACACATTTTTTGTAAGTATGTACATCGGTTTTAGGCTATATTTCAGTTCGATAATCTGTTGACTCGGTGAGATAAGTGGGCAAGTGTTAGAATAACCTTAAATACGTTGAAATAAGAATAAGAATGTGAAGAAGAAAGAAAACTTTTGTGTGAAAAAACGATGTTTAATAAAAAAAAAAATTGGGTAAGCAAAAAATTGTTACATAATAATAATTTACATATTATATTCGGATGATTAACTCGTCAATGGTGTGGAAATCGACCGGCTATATTACGCAAATGATTATTATTTGATAATTTTTTGTTTACCCAATTTTTTTACGTTAATGATTGAATTAGGAACCATAGCCTGCTAAAGATTTTGCCTAGGGTTGAGTTTGGAATTCAGCCACCTATCTACATGTCAGCCAAAAATAGAGATCCAAGCTCTCGTTGAGTGCCGGAATTGTGTTTGTTTAACCGGAAGTCGCAATGTTATAAAGTCTGACTCAACTGGCATTCAGTAATGAATTAAATAACTAATTCAAGGCGTGGAACATTAATTTTGGAAATAATTTAAAAAATGCAGGAGGTACTTTGGACCAAGCATGGGCATTCATTTAATGAAAATGCATTGAAAGTACTTTTTATATAAGATAAATATGGTGAATCATTTAGCAATACTTGAAATCTTTTCGAGAACTGAATCTAATATTTACTGAAGAAACTAAAAATGTAGTTGTCCTAATGAAACAAAAAAATCTCTGGAAACGAAAACGCGTACAGTAAAAGATCAGCAATAAATATGACCAACCGTTTTCAAATAAATATGACCAATCAGCGCGAAGCGCGAACAGTGCATGAGTGCCTTTTTATATGCCCCGAAGGGATGTATTTAAGTCGCAACCCCCTAAAGCCAAGTCCCCTATAGGTGAACTTTTTTATTACCCTTCTGAAAATCATTATTGTCCTGGCAACTATAAATTACAGCTACCAATCATTGGTCCATCCAACGATTTTTCATCGTTACGACTACTTTTATTAACTATTAATTCTTCACAGAAACTATAAAAAATTTAAAAATATGATTACGATTTTTTTCTTTTTTTTTCTAACCTGATTTGCAGCCAATAGTGCCAGATTATTTTTTTCGCTGTATACATGCGAGAGTTTGGGAATATTTTACGCAATAAGGGTGGTAGGGAAAGAGGGAAATGGAAATTGGCCGGCGAAGCTTTTACTGCCCGTGATAGAGGGACGAGCAACAAAATTATCGATGATTCCTCGCTTGCTCTGTGAGCAGTGACACTCAACTCGTTATTTTACAGCGTATCCCCAATCCCTTCGACCATGTGTATCGCATAATACTTTATGCCCGAATAGACAAATATAAACATCCTTCCAGTGAGAATTTCATATGGAGTTACGATCGACCTCGGTGCAAATCATGTATTATGACCGAAGTTGCATTTCGAAATTTTTAACTTATCGCAGCGTATTGGTCGGCCAGTCGGCTTATCCGGTGCGATATGTTTTGTACTTATCATAATTATTATAGTAACAAAGAGATCCTACATAACGGATACCCTCCCGTGATGGGCACGAGCACATTGGTCCATATACGACCGAACACTCGGAAATTTTTCAATACATACAACAAAGAGAATTTTGTATAAATAATACATTTAAATAAATTAAATCAGCATTTTTTATTTGAACAATGTGACACTATCGACATTTTTTAATATTTAGTTAATGAGATTAACATTAGAATTGTTTGTCACTTACAAATGTATTCTATATCTCCAATAACAAAATAATATTTACTATTACGAGCTAAAAATTCACGAAAATTTTATAGTTAAGCTCCTGTAAAATTATGCTTTTTTCGCAAGACATAGTAAATATTTTGTTTATTGTGTAACAACATTGTCAATTATTTATACAAAATGCTCTTTGTGTTACAAGTAGTTAACGTATTAGATAAAAACTTGAAGAAAAAGAATCGTAACTCCAATAAGTTGGCGTTTTATTCGCATAGTTAATGTAAGGAATTATTTATAAATAGGTAAGATTGCATATGCGGTTACTTGTGCTGCTTGCAAAATATCTATTACGAGAAACGACTGCAGCATAAGTTATCACAGGTGCCTGCGTATCGGCTATAAGAAAAACCGATATATCCTACCCGTATGTGTTGCAATGGATTTTTACGTCATTTCCATTGAATGTCAGAATGGAAGAATGTGGCACGTGAGCGCGAGCGCGAGCGCGCTCTGTTCTAATCTGTGTAAAGTGTCGTCCTTCCTGCATCTACCCAGCATAGACGAAACGACTGGTCCCAAGGGAAATTCGCTCGACGAAGGCTTCTTATTCGCTCGGTATACGCTGAACGTATGACGTGCGATAACCTATCGTGGACTCGATCTACATTTTTTTACTCAACAGAAAAATCTAATTCGACGGAACGTTCCATACGCTCGCAAAAAAAAAAAATCTTCTATTTTTTCTCGACGAAAAAACGCATACTTACGCCGTTGGTACTTTTATATGCTGCACTCTACATGTGAGGCATTTTTTATGAATCCCGCCACTTTTGTCTTCCGCCTCACAAATATTTCTCATCATGAGAACAGTCCGTATATTTTTTTGGATTACTTGTCTAGTAACTCAGGGTCTACATTGTTTTTTTACCATTTATATCTTGAAATGAACAAACCGCATGTGGTAAATACAAAGTGGTTATCTTTTTTATGAAATTTTGAATGCAACATCGTATTGAAATAAAAACGAAAATGGTTTTGAAATAAAACAATTAAATTAATAATTTTCTCCCCAAAGCGGAATCATTTATTTTACTTTGAATATTACAGAATTGACAGGGGCGTATGTAGAAATCGTAGAAAACCCGTCATTTCGACACTTGAATATTTACGCAGTAAAAAAATTACAAAATTTTTTCGAGTCTAATAATTCAATGTAAAATCATTTTTTGCACGTAAAGATAGATTTTCTCCCCGAAACGGTACCTTAGAATCAACTTAAAAATTCATAGAATTTACGGGAATGTTTATAGAATTCACACGAATAAAATCGGCGGCATGGAAAGCTAATATAAAGCAGTAATAAAAATTAATTTAATAACGATATCATGGGACTTCGAATAAACTACTATTTTTTCAACTGCTTAAATATTGGAGTTCAACACTGCTGGTACTTCTGCCCAATTCTACAAGCATTTGTGTAAATTCTGTAAAATTAGAAGTGAAAGATGTCACATTGCTCGACAAAAATCATTGGATTTCTATCAAAAGTTTAAAAATGAATTTAAGCTTGCATTAAAAAATATGAATTCATTACATTGCATTTTCGGTGTGCGATTTTCTCCCTTAAAAAGATAATTAACGTAAAAATCTATACGTAATTCTTAAATACCAGATAGAAAAATGATGTGGTAATGAATTAGTTGAATAAAATAGGGTCACGTATTATTTTGAATTACATACATCAAAAGTGTGATTTCTCATTAGACTCGAACTTTATGATTACACTGTAAGTAAATTTTTTCCACAAACTATAATACAAATTCGTACGTATATAATTAAGTCTGAATTTAACAAAATAGATGCATATTTTCACAACGTGGCCGCAAGATTGATTATTTTTAACCTCTGACTCGTACGCAATCCAGTTTCATTACTCCCTATGGAGAAAAACAGATTACTTTTGCCCGACGGGAGTAATGAAAGTTCGTAATAAAAAATGAGCAATTCTTGTGACCTTGTTGCACGCACGGAATGTGATTATTTTTTAGCGAAATCGGGAAAAGTATCGTATTCTACACGGGAGATCGCGCGATTTTCACCTAGAGTGATTTATTTAACAATCGTTAAGCCCTCGTCAACAATCACGTATTTTCTTCCCTTGTAGCTTAATATACTATTCTCGACCACGCTGGTTAATAAACGGGTTAATAAACTATTCTAGAAAAATCTCCATACGTCACTATTCGTCGACGTTATAATGAAATAAAAATGAAATTTCGGTTGTGGGCGTACGTCGGGGGTTTTATAGGTGTAAAATTCTCTAACCGAGTCTCGTTATCGAATACATGGACGTGATTAACTCCAGTTATTATTATGACGAAATTACGTTCCGCGGCCTCATTTCGCGTTATAATAATATATTTAATATTGAAAATGCATCCAATATTGTTCGCGAATTTTGCTGGCCTCGGGCCAGCCATTCGATATTATTTTAAGGGGGAAGCTTCACAATGTTTCTATTGGAATTTCTTTTATACCTTTTAAACCTCTTGTTTTTACTCGAATAGCGGTCCAGCCGATAGTATCATTTTAAAGATGTAAAAGGTGGAACTCGAATTTCAGAGATTTTCGAAAAAAAACGTAAAGTTCTGATTTTTTCACAAATTAAATTCGTGCGTGTCCATTGATATTCGAAACCGTTAATACATAAACATTTTTGTCTAAGTAGTAAAGACACGTTTGGAGACGTTGTTAAATCAGGTATTCGTAAGGATTAATTATTCTAATTTTAGCCTCAAATACAATTTTATCGAATGGATTTTACTGACACAGCGATTTTATTTTACAAGGCGAAAATCAGGCTTGCCATGCTAATAATGCTGATGAAATAGGCGCAGCATACTAATAACTTGGGGCCGGGTTTTGCGAAATGAGGAAAACTCGTGACTTGGCGCACTATCCATCAGTCTAATATGCTTACAAGCAAACGTATTAACGTTGTTCAAGGCTAGGGAAGATCAGGTTCTTTACAACCAATGATTTGGGCATATAAACCAAGAGAATGAGATTATCAACTATTGAAAAAAAAAAAAAATGCCTGAAGCACAATAATTACAACATATATTGAGTGCTATCCAAAGTTCTCGAATTAATAGAATCAGATACAATATTTTCGTATTATTATAAAAATTATTATGTAACAATATTATTCAATAAAGAGAGGAAATATATATATTTATTTATTCACACTGTTACTAAGTATAACAAATTTTCATTTTTAAACGGTGAAACAAATCTATTGTAGGGGAGAACGAAACACTTTTTGTTTAGCACTTTCAAACATTGTT
Source organism: Ephialtes manifestator (assembly GCA_963970395.1). NCBI lineage: Eukaryota > Metazoa > Arthropoda > Insecta > Hymenoptera > Ichneumonidae > Ephialtes > Ephialtes manifestator. The sequence goes on along the minus strand of OZ019968.1, from coordinate 17,740,308 downwards.
TTCGTTGATGATTTGCAATATTGTTACGCACGTTCTATTTCATAATCGATTGGATGTATTTGCTCTATGCAATTTAAAACATCCTGTGTATATTAAATAATCGTAAAAAAGAAAACGAAAATAACATGTTTTTGTAAAAAATTTCCTTAGCCGCCCAAGAAAACATTCCGCAATTTTTTGACACAATAAAGAAATAATAATATATATATATATTTTTTTGCTGCGACAGATCATTCTGATTTTCCTCAAAATTGCACAGAATTTCCATTACTATGTTTACAAACTACAGAAAAAATTGCAGTGATGGCAAATGAATGGCTCTCTTGGTATGGAATGACCCATATTTTGTCTGCAAATTTTAGCGTCATACGGTTGGAATGACAACGTATAATGCTGGGGCGTCAGCATCCAGTTCAAAATTGCATCGCAGAATTGCACAATAAAAGATAGACCTTTTTTAATGTTTCAAATCTCCCCGTTCTCAAGTTTTCGAACGTGCCCAGCATACAATCTTTGATTCAATGCGCTAAATGGCTTCCAATTTGGCTTGAATTATAGGTAATTCAGTAATTTCTTAAGTCGAAAAGGCTTCAAGGGAGTCCTTTTAGAAGGAGGCTTCTGCGCTTCACACTAGTCAAATCAGTGCTAAATGTTCAAAAACGTTTTTAAAATTTTTGGGTGTTTTAATTAACAGTTCTGAGGACTTACTCCCATAGCACGATCAGTTCTTAACATATAATAACTACATTTATAGCCGTCAGCTGAATAGAAAATAGACTGATATATATGCACATGATAGATGTCAAGTTTTTTCGTGCATTTTTTAAAAAGAATAAATCATAATAATAGTGCAATTATCAAGAGCAATAGCTGATTTTGGTCATTGGAAAATCCTTAATCGATTGATCGTCCAGATTTTTAATAGTATTAGTTACCGCGTAGAAAAGTAGAATCTGATCGAGATTCTCGTCCAGTATCAAGGATGCGACCCGAACCCAAATTCTTTTGAAATCCATATCAGAATCGCGCCGAGATTCTAAAGAATCTATCCTAGCTTCTTACCGAGATTCTTTAGGAAAAAGAGAAGAATCTCTATGAGAAACTTGCCGAGATTCTGATCTAGATTTGTTTAATTTTCAACGATTCGCTGAAGAATCTTGATAGAAAGCTAGGATAGATTCTCTAGAATCTCGACAAGATTCTAATAGCGATTTTTCTTTTTTTTTTTTGCTAAATAATCTCGGTAAGAAGCTAGGATAGATTCTTTAGAATCTTGACAAGATTCTGATATAGATTCTTTTAACTTTCAGCTATTCGCCGAAGAATCTCGGCATGAAGCTAGGACAGATTCTATAAAATCTTGGCGAGATCCTCATAGACATTCTTCTCTTTTTCCTAAAGAATTTTGGTGAAAAGATAGTATAGATTTTTTAGAATCTCGGCGAGATTCCGATATAGATTTTAAAAGAATATGGGTTCGGGTTGCATCCTTGATTCTCGGTGAGAATCTTGGCGAGAATCTTGGTCAGATTCTTTTTTTCTTCGCGGTGTTAAAAAAACTTACAGTCGTTTGTATTTCCGATGTTAGGTAAGGACAGGATAATCAAACGATTCTATCTATCGAACTACAAATATTATTAAAAATCTAGAAGGTCAATCGACAAAGAATTTTTCAATATACAAAATGAGTTATTGCTCGTCACAATCGGACTTACATTACGGTTTACGCTTTTAAAAAACGGGATGAAAAAAATATGACATCGGACATTTGCAGATATCAACCGACTTACGTTTCAAATCGCAGCTGTGAATATATTTTTATATTAAGAACTAATGCTGGTATGTTAGTGATGCCTCGGAACATTTTATTGAACCGACTGAAATTGTAGCTTTCAAAAAAGTAGCACTCATTGGACTAGTGTGAAGCGCAGAAGCCTGAATAATGATCGCTGCGTGCAATCTTTGTAACTACATGTTTTTCACATGTGACTATTAGAAATTTGATCGAGATCATCTGTAAGTGCACTACTTCAATACTTCAAAATGCACCTTGTATTTTGAAGTATTGATTAAAGTGAAAAGAACTCACATCAAAACGTTGGTTATTAACAACCTGCGCTTTGACCCCCCAAATTGTACGCAGCCGGAGCATATAATTAGAAATCTCTTTAAATTTATTACAAATATTAAAAGCTCTATCGCCTGTACTGAGTACGAGCCAGTGCTTTACGATTTTTTAATTCGTTTTCCACCAGCACTTATTTGCAGTGTTTGAATTTTCCAAATATTCTAAAGGGTATATAATCTGGAAAAAGCGAATTCATGGAGGAAAACCTCCATGAATTCGAATTATCCTCATATTTTTATAAAAATTTCCACCACCTCGAAAATAATATTTTTTTAATTGGCGGTCATTCCGCAATCTATAGATAAACCTGAACTGATCAAATAATAATGGTTGCGACGCATTAAAAACAGGACCGCATTTTAAGTCGACGTTTTACGGTTTTGCTTCATTTTATAATTTATAATATCAATTTTGTTAATGGTATTATTAATAATTACTAGTATTGTGTAAGATTTTGATAGCTTGAAAAGTAACTACTATTCAATCAAATCGTAGCGAAAATTTGTTCGTCCCTGAACGGTTTATTCGTGATAAAAAAAGCAAAACAATTTATTCTTTCAAAAAACGTAAATTCCACAGTATTTGGGTAATATCGAAATAAAATAATAGAAAACGTGTAAATTTATACAATATTTTTAATACACAGTTTTACATCAATCATCTGCTGCGGCTATCAGAAATAAAAGAAATTATTCAATAACGGCTGCAAGAAAATCATTAAATTCACGGAAAAATTGTTGAGAAGAATAGGGCCACGTACATAATGCAATAAAAAATAATTAAATTTAATTGAAAATTGATTCTCTTTTGAATTTTTGAAAATTACATGGATTGTTATGAAATAATAATTATAAAAATGATTTACCCCGGCATGTACTTTGAAATAACTAATGAGTGAGTTTTATGAAGGTAAAAGAAACAAACGCAAGAAGAATCTTGAAGAGTAGAAATCTCAAGAGGTATTAAAAAAAATAAAATGGCAAATTCCTTGAATCGTTTTTCTTCGTTCAATTCACACTAATCCTCGGAACAACTTTAGCGACGTAGGTGTGCTACGTCGCGCCTTTACATAGCTGCAAGGTAACGGATGGTTAGATTAGAAACGGGCGGTAACGAAGAGCTTATCTGAAATCCCGAAACGACTGAAATAACGTACGGACATACCGCAGTGACCTCTCGCAGCAATCGCTTGTCCTTATTCGTAAAATGGTGGAACGACTCGTATCCCAATTTATGATTATGGGATTCTAAAGATAGGATTAATGGTTACGTTGAATTAAAATATGTGATGCCTATTTATTTCACCTCATATTTTTTACATCGGCTTTTTTTACCGATAACCATATATTCAATATATTGATGAATATTTTAAGATCTGAATCTGTATAGTAATGCAAACGAAAATTATTAAAATGGCATTATACAAATAAATAATAACGTCGGTTATTCTTTCAACAAGATGCAATGAGAATCGTAAATTAAAAACCGTTGTATGGTCAACAAATTCATTAATTTACAGATGAAAATATTTTAGCTTAGTATAAATAATCATAATGATAGCTTACAGGATGGGACACATACTAATTTTTACGTAAACTGTGGATAGGAAATGAACTGGAAACGAATGTAACTAGAAACTGTGATGTTGTAATTTTTTTTAAGCAGGTCATTAATTTCTTAGTACAAAAACAGATAAAAATAACAGTTGATGGTTTCGTATCGTAGGCAGCATACAAAATTTCCAAACAGTAGTGCATATCTTTTGCAATATTAAATGTACTGGTGGGAAAAAAAATTATTTCATTCGTCTATTTTTGATATCCCGGCGAACAACATCCTCTCCATCGAAACTGGAAAAATCAAACAACTGATGCATCACATACCTGGCAATAAAGCTATACAAATATTTCGCTTTGAAATAAACTGCCATCACAGTGAAAGAAAATCCATATAATAATGGGGATGACGTAAATTCAGTTTTATATTAGGTTTTATAATTGTTTTCGTAATTTTGACGAACAAGACACTAACACCTCTGTGATAATTATTTATAACAAGCATTAAGTAGAATTCTCGACGTTACAAAGTTTCGTTCAAATAATTTCTGTATATGACAATATAAACTTGGTACATACGTACTCAACTGTGAAAATTTTCCACCGATATTCGTTCGAACAGTCACTTTTGTTGGTTACCCGTCATTCTCTAATTTGATTAGTAACTTTCATTGGAAATTCGTTTGTGCTCTACCAAATTAACTTCCGATCAAAATTGCGATTTCAATTACCGATCGGACAACAGGAGAAAAGGTAAAAAAAATATATTGCCTGCTCAGGCATTCGGGATTGTGGGGTATGTCATCAAACATCGAAATTGCAAAGCCGGATGAAAATTTACAATAATCGAGAATTCAATTATGCGACAAATCTCAATAATACGGTGGTATATTGATTTTTGAACGATGACCATTTACATAAGGTCTAAAACACTTTCACTATGTATTACACATACTTGGACACATTAAAAAAGTAATCGTTGAAGATACTGAGAACATTGGTTTCGAATAATAATAATAATAATAATAATAATAATAATAATAATAATAATTCGCGCGCTATACCGAGGGTACACGGTCAAGCTGGTGGTACTCATAATCGGCGTTCTCGGCGGAATGAAGCCGTCGTTTGTCACGAACATTAAGATCATCCCCGCCTGTCGGCAGAAAGCCGACTCACTTGCGGGTCGAATGCAGAAGGCGGTCATTCTGGGTTCGCTCCGTCTACTTAGGTCACACGATTCTGGACTGACCTGACTGCTTACCTCCGGGTTGGAGGAGCAGTCAGGCAGAATGATTTTTATTAACCCGCCCGTCCGGTAGGTGAGTCGGAGCCCTACGGGGCCGGTCGGACATTTTACAAAACAATAATAATAATAGTAGGGGCCTACTTGGATTGGAGTGCCTGCATGATCGTTTGGTCCTCGGTGTAGCTTGCGACGTAATCGGAAGTGCGAATCCTCTCCTGTCCTTCGTGAATGATCATGAAAGGACGGGGGTTGGGGCGTTTTTATACAGGGCGGCAGAGAAGGCGGCAGAAAACCTCGGTTTGGAATTTCGTGTTGGTCGGGGCGGCAGAAGGTCGATTAATTCCATCATCGACCTGGAACCGTCCCGGCGTAGGCGCACCATCAGAGCCGCCGAGCATAATACCCTGCTCGAGCGGCACGTGGGCAAGGCCATACACGAAGTGTTCTTTCGGCACATCGACAGCATGGACTTGTCTGCTCGGCTGACTTTTACATTCTTACAGTCAGCCGGTCTGATGTCTGAGACCGAGGGATTCATCATTGCCTGCCAGGATGGCGTAATTAACACGCTCGTCTACCAGAGCCAGGTGATGGGTATGCAGGTCCCTGACACACGGTGCAGGGCCTGCAAACGATCGCCAGAGACACTCATGCACATACTATCTGCATGTCCCAACTATGCGGTCTCTGGCTATATCCATCGCCATAATGCGGCCCTAAGAGTGTTGTACAGTAGCCTCCCACTAAGTGCTCGCTCGCTAAGTGCTCGCCGAGGCGCCTTCCCCTCGATCGGGAGGCGTGAATGTTCCCCCACCAAGACGACGATTCTCTACCGAGCCCGGCCGATTGCGGACGAATGCGCCCGAGCCCTGCCGACTTCGGCCGAATGCGGCCCGAGCTCGCAGAATCTCTACGGAGAGGTGGTAACTCGCTCAGTGCTCGTTTTATACCCCTACAGCCCCGTAGGCGAGCACTTAGCGGGAGGCTACTGTACTACCACCTTCGACACTCTTACGGGGTAGACGAGACGCCACTGCTGCCCTACGCCCCTGGAGATATTGAGTCCGTCGTGGGAAATGAGAAGTGCCGTATTTACTGGAACTATTCATTTCCCACTGTCAGGCAAATAACAGCCAACAAACCTGACATTGTCGTCTTCGACCACGAGATACATACGATCTTTGTCATCGAGTTCTCGGCTCCGGGCGAGTCTAACATCGCTACTAAAGAAGACGGCAAGCGGACGAAATATCAGGATCTCCGTTTCGAGCTTCGCGGGCTATACCGAGAGTACACGGTCAAGCTGGTGGTCCTCATAATCGGCGTTCTCGGCGGTATGAAGCCGTCGTTTGTCACGAACATTAAGATCATCCCCGCCTGTCGGCAGAAAGCCGGCTCACTTGCGGGTCGAATGCAGAAGGCGGTCATTCTGGGTTCGCTCCGTCTACTTAGGTCACACGATTCTGGACTGACCTGGCTGCTTACCTCCGGGTTGGAGGAGTAGTCAGGCAGAATGATTTTTATTAACCCGCCCGTCCTGTAGGTGAGTCGGAGCCCTACGGGGCCGGTCGGGCATTTTACGAACCAAAAAAGTACACAATAATAATAATAATGGTAGTAAGTCATCCCGATATTAGTAAAAATCTAAATTATTCAATTATCTTTTAGAAAAGTTTTTTTCTCGTACAAAGTAGATACACTGGTTTTTCATAGTACATTTTTGTAACCCTAAAACTGCTTATGTGTAATATTTTTTAACAAACACATATTCCGAATTTACAACTTTGCATGAATTTTTGTAGTTAAAAAAAAGTGAGAACTCGAAAAATCATTTCGTTTAAAAGAAAAACAAGTTTTGTAAACAAATTGTGCACACTTTTCTTTAAATATTTTTTTTATAACTTTGTGACATTATTATTATTTTAAATCAATGGATTTCATTTTTCAAAGATCTTTCTATTTAGATCCAATCAAACTTTTATCGGGAGTTGTATCTGTCTAATGCATTCGTGAAGTTGTTTGGCTTCCTCGTTGGGTTTCTACGCTGCACCATTTTTATACAGTTTTTAAAGGGGTATTCGTTTGTTTTCCTTAACAACCTTCAGTTGAAAGATTTAGGAAATTAGAGGGTTTTTTTAAATAAAAATTACAAATTATAAACCCAGCAAATCTCATTATTTGCATCTAATTTAAAAAAAGTTTTCACGCATATCAAAAGTGTCATAAAATATAATTATATATATGCATTTAGTAAAAAAAGCCACACCAAATGAGGAAAAAAATTGAGCCCGATTTCGTAAATAATTCTTGAGTTACAGACGAGTGAAATCATATATACAGAAGTTTCTCCTATGTCGCTTTTTTCGAACTTCAGAAACATTTTGAGTATACTGACATTCAAATGAGAATAAACAAAAAACATTCTCGCAATTTCGATTTGTCCTATATTATGAATAAAAATTGGTCTTCCAACAGCTTTCGGTGAAATGAAAAGAAATCTTGCATGCACGTTCCAAAGGTATTATGGACCGTTTATTGTGAAAAGACGCATATGTAATTTCGGGACCAGCTTATAATAAACTTCATCTAATACAACCCCGGTGAGTCACTCGGTGCTTTATGTGTTGTTCTTCCTGACACACTGACAAAGTGTTCAGCTTCTCCTACTGTTGGTTCAAATCTGTGCCCCTTTTTGCTACTCCAAAAAGCTTTTCTAAAAACATTGTGCCCTCGTTAGAATTGGAATAATGAGCATTGTTTTTACCACCTCCACTAACAAGGTCTCATAGGTATTTCTCCAATTTATACTCTGACATGTAGTTGGAGTTAAAAGATGACACTTGTACAAATTCAAGGGAACAAAAAAAAATGTGGTATCTTTAATCAAAAGATAAAATCTGGAAAAACCACGTTTTTCTTTTAAGTAGTTAATTTCATTGATATTTCCAAAGTCAGTCAGGTTTCAAATCATGTATTTTTTAATTAATATACCGTTTGAAAGAAGATATTAAAACCGAAATAGAGGAACTTTTTTAAATCTAAGATCTGACTTCACTTTAAACTTGAATTCGTGTCTAATTTCGATATTAAGTTCGATCATAAGTTTAAACATAATAAGTTTGAATAATTAAAATCCAAATTAGGGTGATAAGTGACATTACACTTTCTTTTTACTTTTAAATTATCATATTTCGGCAATTGGTGTCCCGAGAATTTTCACCTCAACTTCCGGTACAATAGCTTTGGGTATCTTTAGCAATACGAACAAGGCTTGTGATATCGAAATTCGTCCTTTCTACCTAGTTAGTATTTACCTCGAGTCATTTTTGTGCGTCGTAATTGCTCCACATTTCTATTCGAGAGATCCGTTGGTACGGAGCGTGAAAAAAAAACTTGTTCTCCCTTCACGTGACGCTTGCAGGTGCAATGAGCATCATTCGTGCACAGTGGAAGTGCGCAGCGAGATATTCGAGGAGGATCCCTGTCCCGGAACCGGAAAGTACATCGAGGCACACTATCGTTGTATAGGTTGGTTTTCTTTTTTTTTTCCATTCATTGTTTCATTCTTTCGTCGTTTTTTTATCTTTTGTTTTTTTTGCGCTCGTCTCGTCGAGAAAGCCTGAAAAGCTAAAAACAAGCGTTTTGTTTTTTGTTTTTTTTTTTTCACCGAGGGTGCAACAAACTCTAATTGGGGCAGCGGAACAGCAGCGAGATAAAAGCGAATCTCGATGCGTAAAGAGAGAATGATTTCCTACCCTAGTAGCTATGAAATCTACGTTTTAATTGTGAAAATACAGTAATATCAGAAAAGAAGGAAAACAGAAAAAAAACACTAGCGGCCTTTAGGACGGAAAAGCGAAAAGCTGTTGAATCGTCATGCTTCTGTATTTACCCAGCCGAAATCGACGAGTATCTCGTGTCAGGCACGGGGAAAAAGAAGGAAACGGAAGCAGAAAGAAGAGCGAAAGAGGCTAGTGAGGGAGACAGAGAGAGAGAGAGAGAGAGAGAGAGAGAGAGAGAGAGAGAGAGAGAGAGAGAGAGAGAGAGAGAGAGAGAGAGACAGACAGAGACAAATAAAAATCAATCGACGCGATAAAAGCCACGATTCCCATTTTGCCTCCACTCTCCACGGCAAACTACGATAATGCCCCGAAGTTTTACGAGAGGCTGAACGCCGATACGTGGCATGCCTTCGAACTAGAGCAGCGATGCTGAGCCTCGTGTCCTCAGTAAACTCTGGTGAGCCTCGCGTGCATATTTGTTTCGTGCGTTTCGTCTCGCTTCCCTTTGGCGATGTCTCTACTCCGATGCTTTCTAGCTAATCGTGCACTGCGAGCGTAATGGAACGCAAGATAAATGCGTTTGAAAACAAAACAAAACAAAAACTTGACCGTTTTATTCACAATCATCAATGCGAAAAAACGAAAGTCTACGTCGAGGGGGTTGATCTTTTGGAATAATTTTTAAGAGCGCATTAACTGATAGATAAGATCGAAAAATCCATGGCAACACACACGACACGGAAAAACCGACAGTATAGATAAATAAAATATGTCTCGTTCTTGATTTCTTGTTTTTTTTTTCGCTTTACGAATCATTCAGGTGCCATCAGCAACAAAATTGCAGTATCGTCGCATCGACAATGCAGTTCGGGGACCCATGCCCGAGCACTCTCAAATATCTCGAGGCGCACTATCAGTGCGAATCTGGTAAGTACATCATTATTTTCTACAACTGGTAGTGTACGAATTTTAGAGATATATCTTTTATGAAATTATTCAGTCCATTAATTTTGTCTTATAAACATTACATTAAATGTTGCAATTTATTTTTTTAATTGTTTCGGAATAATGTTTTTGTGTTAAATTTTGTGATATTAAAAGTATGTTTTTGTACATCGCAATTCAGAACGATATTTAATTTTATATACAGGATGAAATTAATATATATGTATACTTAACGCTGTTTTATATATAAAATGTATCTGTATATAGATTGAATCTCACACACGCTATCGTACACAGCCGCCACCTGACGAACAGTACGAGAACTATGAGAATTTCTACCATATACATAGAATTATTTACCATATTTCGTGGTAAAAGTTCTCGGAGTTCTCGTACTTCTTGATAGGTGGCGTCATGAAATTTATGATACCTTTTACTAGAAATATGGTAAAAAGTATCAGATTCTTCTCTCCGTGTACACAGAGCGAACTCGACATGCCGTAACTCTACACGTCATAAACGTAATACGAGCAAATGATACTCGGAGTAGTAACTCGACAATGCCATAATCGTACACGACCAGCCTCTACATATCACAGCTGTGTATAACACGAACACAGCACAAGCGAACCTGTACAAACTCAAACTCTAGACATCTCAAACGTTAAGCAGCCAAATTATTGTCGCGAAAACAATACGCACCAGCAATTTCAAAAACTACTCGCTCCGTGCAAGTCAGCCGCGGCGCCACCTGTTGGCTCGAAAATGTGAAAAACTTGGAGGCTATGGCCGTAAATGGGTGTGAAAAAGCGTTAAAAAATCAACTTCACATAATTGTGGACAGCATTTTTTTGTTATAATGTAATCTAATGAAACACTTAAGCAAATTATATTCATTACGCATATTTGCATGATTGTTCGATGCATTTTGAGGTTACGTATGTATTTCGCTGTTGAAAACTGGTAGAATTTGCATTCGCTATTTACACTATTATTTGTACAATTCGATGTACAATAAGTAGAATGTCCCATTTTATTAAATAACGCGATTCCCATGCATCGGCGTTTCTAAATTTGATTCTCATTTTCGCCACTCAGCGCGTGCACGTCGATTCGTTTATCCCCTCCAAAGGCTTGCACGGAGCGAATACACACCAGAAAATCCACACAGCAAAACCAATATGACAGATGCCACACCAATTCATCCATCCGACTTTTCAATGTTCCCAAAAAATGTTGTAATTTAAAAATTGTTGAGTATTAAAAATTATATCTTGTACATTATTGTGTTTGCCGCCTAGCCCTTCTGAATATTTCTTCGTAATCGGGCCGTGAAGATTTTTTAAAAAATTCAGTTCCATAGAGGAAGGCTCTTACTTAGAAAACTTAGATTAAATGAAAAAAAACTTGTAATTAAATCTGACGCAATTAAAAAAATTTGGAAAACATTTATAAGGCCCTGTTTCTGACGCTTGCCCAGTTCTTGACGCGCTACTTTTGCATAGGCGGCTTCCCCCACCATTTCAGAAACCGCTAATAGTAATTCGTAAATGGTGGCGTCACAAATTTCGACACTCGTCAAGTCCTCGTTTACCCTATGGTTTTACATGGGTAGAGTGAGACGGTTGTCTTAAATCGTCACAAACTGGGCCGTTTACATTATAAATAGTACATAAAGAAACGCGGATTTTCATGCTTTTTAAGTTACAATACGCTTCGGAGTTATCGAGATATCACCAAACCAAACAAAATATAAGCAAACGGTTGATCTCATAATCGAAACACCGCAGCCTCTTAAAATTTGGTACTTTTTCTAAGGGAATATAGCATTACAATATTAAAAAATTACAACCTTGTTCGTAGATATTGACAAATCGGTTGGCCGAATTGGCGTGGAATGTCTCATATTCAGCAGCAACTATAAACAGCGAAAACCAAACACAGCAGCAACTTTGCATAACCGAAACTTTTCACTGCCATGTATCAAACCAAACGCTAAGCAGTAAAAACTGTCCACCCCGAAAATCTAACAGCGTAAGCACTACGCAAACCGATCATACACAATAGTCTTGCGCACACTAGGAATCAAGCCTGTTGCTAAGTGTGTTTTTTCTTCTCCTTTGTATCGCAGTCGCTTTCCATACACTTACAAGTGTGTTGTATTTTGGGGTATCACCGCCATGTAAAAGAAACTTATTGTGGTAGAAAAAGTGATGTCAATATTGAGGGTAGGGAATATACTTGTCTCAATGCTCACATTCTAAGAATCGAGCGTGTTGTTTTCTATTTTTTACATTGTGACGAGTTTTTACAGGCGTATTAAGTTTACATATAATTTGCCATGTAAATACTAACACGCTTGAAAGTGTGTAAAAACTCGTCACAATGTAAAAGATACGAAACAACACACTTGCAACACGCTTGCACGCAAAAAAAAGGCTTGGTTAGTCCAACCAAGAAATTGGTAGCCTAACAAATTACTTGGTTGGTCTAACCAATTAATCGTCTGGCGCATATATAACCAAGGCACTTGGTTGTTCCAACCAAGCCTTTTGTTCCGTGTGGTTTTTAGAGTGTATGAGGCCCGTGTAATATCGATGTAGAGTGTGCACTGGGTAAAGTTTTGACTCATCACAGTTGCTAATGTGTACAAATTTGTCGTCTATGTTTTCAATCTGCACAGTGTTCGCTGTGTCGAGATGCTGCTCTGTGGAGTTTAGCTGTGTAAACACGGGCCGTGTTTAGTTTGGAGCATATCAAATTTGGCTAGTGTCGAGTGCGTGTCATGCAGAATTATCGCGTATGTAAAATCTTTTCATTTAGAAACAAGTACCTCTAGTCGTATTTTTACTGCAACTAGAAATCCCCGCGCGCTGTGCGCGCGTATAGACCACGTGTCGCTGCAACGCTCTTATATAATATAAGTATATATACTATCATTATCCCATCATCATGATCATATTTTTTATATTTGTTCATCGATCTGTCTAACTTTACATATCCTTCTCTAAAAAGGATGCTGCGAGAATTTATCGAATTGCGAGTTCCATTCGTGTCATCACGTTATTCGCGCTGTGATTGGCTCTTTGGTTGCTAGGCAACGAGCAGCTTCAGTTTTGGTTCCAACTGCAATTTAACCACTGTTGTAATTCGGAAGTATCATTCAACAATTTTTTTTTAACTGAAATAACGTCACCTTGAATATTTTATCAAATTCGTAAGACATATTTTGAGTTAAACGTTAATAATACAACAATAATCTGGTAAACGCAAGTCTGACTTACCAGCAATAATATGCGATTTGTTTTTCATCCCAATCAACGTAGCGACGCTCGGAAGTATAGATTCTATTTGGAGGCAAAAGATCACGTACCAATAAACAGCGTAACTCGTGATGCGCTCGTAACCTGACAATTTGCATAGTTTCAACCACTCTTTGATGATAAGTATCATTTTTCAGCACGTACGAAAAATATCGTTGAACGATCTGTAATACATTTTTTTTACTTAACATTATATTGGACGCGTATTTACAATTAACATTGTACCCGTGGAAAATTTACAATTAACATTATAGGGTTACACATTTACAATTAACATCGAATTCGGAGTTTCGTTAATTGCTTACGTACTTGATCAACAGAGTGTTTTCAACCGCGAGTCCATTCTCAAAGGATATATCGCAAGAGAGTCCCGTGACTCTGTGATGCGCTCTGATGATGGGAGAACGGCACATCGTCAGGAGTTCTTCAACGTCAAATAAATGTGGCTCTTGACTCAAACATTCGTGGTTATCGATTCAGCTATTGCTTTTCCGGTATTTTCAGACCATGCTGTGCAGATATCCGGACACTGTGTTTTCCAGCAACACGTGTGGATCATACTGTTAGAGATTAAACTTAATTGGGAAGAAATTAACAGCGGCGATAAGTGGTCTTCAGAAAATAAACCTGAATGACACGTCAATCGCGAAACAGTCAAAACGTTAACCCCTTGAGCGACAATGACGCCATATGGCGCACATTTTTTCTGGGCCCAAAGCGGCAATGACGCCATATGGCGCACATCGATTATCTCGTGATTAAGTCAATCAATTGTCACCAAATTTGATACTCAGGGGTTTTTGGGGTCGCTGATTACGAATCCGCTCTCAAAATTTCGAAATTTAAAATGGCGAATCCAATATGGCGGCCGAAAATGCAAAAATTCATTCGAATCGGATAGGAATTGGCATTCAGGGGTTTTCGGGGTCGCTGATTACGAATCCGCCCTCGAAATTTCGGAATTCAAAATGGCGGATCCAATATGGTGGTCAAAAATCCGAAAATTCATTAGAATCGGTCGAAATTTAGTACTCTTCGGGGTCACTGACTACGGAGTATATAAATTGAAAATAGAAGATTCTCTACGACACATATGAATCGATAATGTAAAATTTTTGCAATGGCACCTTTCTCTTCATATTGATTTTATATTAACCCTGAGTTTTTCAAGTTTTATCCAACAGAGGTTGAATTTTTTGAATTTTATCCGTAGATTGATTGTCGTTCTCAGAAAAACGAATCAATCGCGCAATGCTCTCGAACCTTCTTAGGGTCATGGTTTTAGCGAATATCGGGGTTTCCAGTATGGGATTTGTCGACCAGTACTGCTTCATATCTGACTTTTTGATTAGACCCATGAGAATAATCAGTGCAAGAAATGTATATATTTCATCGGCAGTTACTGGTGTCCACTCAAGTATTCTCGATCGAAGTTTCAATTTTCCACTTTCACGCAATACATCAACTTTTGCTTGTTGATAGATGTTCGTTTGTGCGCAAATCATTTCTATAAACTCTGGGGTAAGAAACAACTTGAAAGCTTCGATCGGAGTACTATCTTTATTCAACTGGACTGCCGTTTGAATACCCGCATTCGGATCATTAAATGGATGAACAATTGGATCAAAAACTCCGCGTTGACTCCAAGTTAGGTCAGTTTGAAACTTTTCCCAACGTACTGCGAGTGGTACGTCATCATCATTATCGTCACTTCGAAGAACTTCCGTTTCGATTATTTCCTCCGCTTCTTCAATTTCTTTGGTCAACCATTCGTCATCATCGTCACTGTCCGGTACAGAAGTATCCATGTCGGAATCATCTTCAGAACTCGACAAGCTTGACTCCAATTTTCTTTTTGCTCGACTTCTTGACGCTGAGAGTGAACTCATTTTAAAAAAGCTTTCCACAAAATTGAACTTTTATGTATAAATTAGAAAACTCAATATGTGTAAACAAATTACGATCTTTTACATTCGGTGAAAACGTTGAAAGAGTAAATACGGTAAAAATCTAACGGGTCTGTTGGAATAAAACTTAATGCTATCAGTTTAGTATCAAAATCCACAATATTTCATTTAAAAAATTGATAATTCGTAAGTTCTAGTTACATGTTCATAATCAGCTACCAACACTACAAAATTTCCAATTGCTGGATTTCAAGAACAGTTACATTTTTTTCAAATGAATTTGTACAATTTTGGTTGGCATATGAGATATTCTTTTTGAATTATAAATTTTGAGGGCGGATTCGTAATCAGCGACCCCGAAAACCCCCGAGTACTAATTTTTACCCGGTTCGAATGAATTTTTGCATTTTCGGCTGCCATATTGGATCCGCCATTTTGAATTTCGAAATTTTGAGAGTGGATTCGTTATCATTGACCCCGAAAACCCCCGAGTACTAATTTTTATCCGATTCGAATGAATTTTTGCATTTTCGGCCGCCATATTGGATCCGCCATTTTGAATTTCGAAATTTTGAGAGTGGATTCGTAATCAGTGACCCCGAAAACCCCCGAGTACTAATTTTTATCCGATTCGAATGAATTTTTGCATTTTCGGCCGCCATATTGGATCCGACATTTTGAATTTCGAAATTTTGAGAGTGGATTCGTAATCAGCGATCCCGAAAACCCCCGAGTACTAATTTTTATCCGATTCGAATGAATTTTTGCATTTTCGGCCGCCATATTGGATCCGCCATTTTGAATTTCGAAATTTTGAGAGTGGATTCGTTATCAGTGACCCCGAAAACCCCCGAGTACTAATTTTTATCCGATTCGAATGAATTTTTGCATTTTCGGCCGCCATATTGTATCCGCCATTTTGAATTTCGAAATTTTGAGAGTGGATTCGTTATCAGTGACCCCGAAAACCTCCGAGTACTAATTTTTATCCGATTCGAATGAATTTTTGCATTTTCGGCCGCCAGATTGGATCCGCCATTTTGAATTTCGTAATTTTGAGTGGATTCGTAATCAGCGACCCCGAAAACCTCCGAGTACTGATTTTTATCCGATTCGAATGAATTTTTGCATTTTCAGCCGCCATATTGGATCCGCCATTTTGAATTTCGAAATTTTGAGAGTGGATTCGTAATCAGCGACCCCGAAAACCCCCGAGTACTAATTTTTATCCGATTCGAATGAATTTTTGCATTTTCGACCGCCATATTGGATCCGCCATTTTGAATTTCGAAATTTTGAGAGTGGATTCGTAATCAGCGACCCCGAAAACCCCCGAGTACAAAATTTCGCAACAATCTTTTTTTTCCCCGCATTTTGGGCACTATGAGGCGAATTGGTCTTGCCGCTCAAGGGGTTAATACAATACCAAAACTGAAGCTGCTCGTTGCCTAGCAACCAAAGAGCCAATCACAGCGCGAATAACGTGATGACACGAATGGAACTCGCAATTCGATAAATTCTCGCAACATCCTTTTTAGAGAAGGAATCCGATTCGAATGAATTTTTGCATTTTCGGCCGCCATATTGTATCCGCCATTTTGAATTTCGAAATTTTGAGAGTGGATTCGTTATCAGTGACCCCGAAAACCTCCGAGTACTAATTTTTATCCGATTCGAATGAATTTTTGCATTTTCGGCCGCCAGATTGGATCCGCCATTTTGAATTTCGTAATTTTGAGTGGATTCGTAATCAGCGACCCCGAAAACCTCCGAGTACTGATTTTTATCCGATTCGAATGAATTTTTGCATTTTCAGCCGCCATATTGGATCCGCCATTTTGAATTTCGAAATTTTGAGAGTGGATTCGTAATCAGCGACCCCGAAAACCCCCGAGTACTAATTTTTATCCGATTCGAATGAATTTTTGCATTTTCGACCGCCATATTGGATCCGCCATTTTGAATTTCGAAATTTTGAGAGTGGATTCGTAATCAGCGACCCCGAAAACCCCCGAGTACAAAATTTCGCAATAATCTTTTTTTTCCCCGCATTTTGGGCACTATGAGGCGAATTGGTCTTGCCGCTCAAGGGGTTAATACAATACCAAAACTGAAGCTGCTCGTTGCCTAGCAACCAAAGAGCCAATCACAGCGCGAATAACGTGATGACACGAATGGAACTCGCAATTCGATAAATTCTCGCAACATCCTTTTTAGAGAAGGATTAAATGTGCTGCAGTACCCGATCTGTGTAAAGTTGCATCCTATAAAAACAAAGTGTTGCCTCCATATCTAACAGATGTAAATGAACAATTGCAATGAGTTATGTGCGTTAATCTTTTCAGGTTAATCTTTTTAGAGCTATTGTCGAGCATGTAAAGTCTTCATCACCGGATAATGATGAAATCAAGGCATAAAAATCTATTACCTACTAAGGATTTTTCATCAAAAGATTTTAATTCCTAAATAATGACCCCAAGATCTATGTACTTCAAACAATTAACACAAATTCATATTCACGTTAATTATTTTTTCAGCAAACTCACATGTTGATTTGAGTGGAAACTATCGTATAAAAAAATCTTGATGGAATAAAAAATGGCTGGTGCATAACCCTTGTGAGTTGAGCGAGAATGTCCCGTACATCTATATAGTACATGTGCAATGTGTGCATCCGATCGTCGAGGCAACCCGACGAGATCTACAGAAAGAGGCAAAAAGGCAGAGTCGGCTACTATCGTAACGCGGACATCGGTATACAGACTCGCGTGATATTTCACCTTATCGCCAAACCTTTTGTCCAATAAAGATGATCCGTGCGAAGATTATCCTACGAAATACGCGAGTCCATTCAGCACACTCGGATTAACTAACATCGGTGCCATGGGTTAAAGATCACTTTCTGTACACTACCGTACACACATATTCGTAGAGATGTTTACTGGCTTGACAGATACATATCTATGAAAATAATTCTCCAGCAGGGCATTGTGATTGAAACTTGGGAATAGAACTTATATACATATACGTAATGTCCTCAACCAATGCATCGGAATTCCACGCGGAAATTTATGTAACAAAAGCACATGCGAAAAGTATAGGTTACATGTATGTTCCATGTATCCAGCATATGGGTCATTCCATACCAAGTGGGCCATTCATTTGCCATCACGCCAATTTTTCTGTAGTTTTTAAGCATAATAATGGAAATTCTGTGAAACTTTGAAAGAGATCGATATGGCCCGTCTCAGCGAAAAAATATATTATTACTTTATTTTGTTAAAAAATAGTGGAAATTTTTTTTGCGCGGCTATAGAAATTTTTTTATTATCAAGTACATTACAAGAACAAAAATTTATGCAGGAACGAATTTTTTGTACAATTGGCAATTTTGATTATATACAGCGAAATAAAAAAAAATAGTTTTTAAATTTTGGGCAAACCATAGGTGCTAAAATTCTGAAATAACTTATGGATTTTCGTGCTACTCTAAACAAGTTTTGAAAAAATTATCAACACTTTTTGCGACCATGCTAAATTTGGGTGGCCCACCTGGTATGCAATGACCCATATGCGACACATTTTTTACTATATATTTCACTGATTTTCATGTTCGTCACAAAAATAGGTTTATCCACAAGTGCCAGTCTTAAATAATTCTGTTAACACTGCCTCACGAATAAAAAAAATTTGATGAACGCATTATTTCTATCAAAAAAGACACTTCTTGTCAATTCTATGATGATATGATTTTTTTTTTCTTTGTCCAAATACCTTTGCTTAGAATGATGGAATAAGCCATCGCTTGTACACAGTATTTTTTTCCTTCACTGGAATATTTCATGTCAAGTATACTCAAAATATACATTAATGTCTTTAAGAATGAGCAGTCGTGTGTTTAATGGTTTAAAGGCTTTTAATGTGAAACTATTTGTTGAATACCCTGGCGTGAACATATCAAAAATAAAATAAATAAAATAAAAAAATAAAAAAATGTAAGTAATGCTTCCTCTATCAGGACGAAGAAATCACTTTTTAAAGTATATAAATAAATGCAAAACTAAAATCGGACGAAAAATATAATCGAAAGAAGTTTACCTTCTACCTTGTGTGATTCTCCCCAACTTCGAAGTAAACACTAAATTTTCGTGAGAATTATCTGAAAAAACGAAATGACGGGAAGTAGTCAATTTGTACCTAATAATGAAAAATATTTGAGAAATTCTGGGTCGGCGTGGGTACACCACTAATTTGGCCGTAAGTTTCAATGAAAAAATCTCAAAAAGAAATGACACGATCGCCATCATCGAAATGTTGATCTTTCAGTAATTTGTAAAAATTAAATGATTTTTTATGCATTTTCAAATATTCGACAGGGACATTTTGAAAAGTCAGTAACTTTGAATTTTAAATGACGACAAATCCAGTCGACATTAAAATTCAATTTCGCTCTAAATGTCGATAGTTATACTTGTGTTGAAAAATCGCGTTTTAATCGTAATTTTCAAACATAAACTAATGATATGCTTATTACGAATAATACTAGGAAACATTTGTAGATTCCAGTAAAAACATAGTTTCACGTATGCTACCAGTCAATGACTTGTAAAATAAAGCAACGATTTCAAGTGGAAGCGAGAGCACCATACGAATACCAAAGTCGTTGGAGATATGTGAGTGACAGTCGCACAGACAAATGGAAAGCATATCGTAAAGAAGAAGAAAAAACCACAAAAGGGAAACAAGAATGACATAGTCTTTTGATGCAATTAAATACATGGAATGAAGCAATTTAGAGGAAAAATGCCTGTGGAATCTGAACGATGAATTCCAAACAACATATTGGCCGTTAAGAAAAAAAAAAGTAAAAAAAAGCAGCAGAAAATCAAACAAATAAGCAAACGCTCTACCTACGATTGAACGTTTTGACGGCAACGTGAGCATAATACGAAATTAGGAATGGGAAATTCCATTTGACTGCAGTGTCTCGCGCGAATGGACAGCAAGAAAAATTATGACATAATTTTCTCGTCCATTTTAGATGTATATCGTTAGCTCTGTGTGTTAGACTTTGACGGAGCTGTGGCTCGACATAGGAACTACGCGAGTTTGCCAATTAATAAGTAATGAAATTTCAAAGTTAGCGATGCTGCATAGGGATGTAAAATAATTAAATTGACAAATATTTACAGCGGCTACGACAACGACGACATCGAGGCCCAGTCCACCGTGGTTGATAACTTCACAACCGAGTGTGTGGAGCACCGCGAGCCCGACCGTCAGACCGCCATCTAGGTTGACGACCCCACCAGCGGCTCAACAGCCCACGGCTATTTCTACCCTTGTTCCGATACCGACCACACAACCGAGGTCAGTTTTTGACAAACGTTCCTTTATTCACCAGGCACAGGGACAAACAGATTTACGAAATCTACTATCATACATCTCATACTCGTGTGAAACTTTGTTTAATTCAAGAAAAAAAACGTTATCGGCGCATTTGTGAACACCACACTGTAAAAAAAATCTTTCTTAAAATTAATATATTGTATTGGAAGTACATTGTTAGAAAAGACTGGAAATTTTTATGGATGAACTCGTCATTTAAATTTAATGTCCAATTGTGTTATAAAATGTATGTACTTTTCTGGCAAAGTTAAAGCAAATTATTAAAATTATTATTTACTATTTTATTAGTTTACATGACAGTTTTTAAAAGTCGTGAAAATAAATGCATCATACTGAATTTGACCCTTCGGCAAAAAGGGGGATACGAGCGAATTTAACCAACCTTTAATTGCGGCGAGAAACATTAAATTTTCATTTTTAACCTTTCATGACCTAAAGTCTGCAATTAAACTACTTTTAGGATACTTTTCATTTTACTTGTACATTCAATTTCAAGTAGATAAACTGTGTATTAAATTTCATAAACATTTATATTGTTCGATAATATTACGGCACAATGGTCTGTCAACAAATTTTTCTTTTTTTGCCAATTACATTTTTCTCCTGTTGCTGCAAAAACAATCTGATTCCAAAGTGTAGAGTTATTAATCAATCTCGTGTTGCCAATCGACATGAATTCGGATGAAAGTATTTTTCCGACACAATCTTTTTTACATGAGATCAGCCTATTATTCTTAGCGGCAGGAATAAAATTTACAGTTCCACAAAGAACAGTGCGTCGGTAGCATTTTTTTATGTGATTGACATTTCGATCCTGACACTGTAGAGACCTCGTTAATTGAAAATTTTCAGTTGATTTTCTATTCTGACATATGCATGCGGGAAAGTTTTAAGATACTCTGCTGCTAGTGTTTTTTTTTTTTTTTTTTCGATATTTATAGACTGAAATTTTGATAACTGCAATCATACTTTTAATGTAAACAAGTGTAAAAAAGTTCCAAATCGTACATTAAAATTACAAAATTGCGTGTTTGTTTTCATGTACTATATTAGTAATGATTGATTTGGTAACCATGTGTTGTAATTTTCAATTACCGGATTGATAAAATCCATTGACGCATATTAAATTTACGATGCAATCATATTAATGTTTATTTCCTGTAGCGAAGTTTTTACAATTCTCACACTTTAGTGTCGGATAAACGCAAACATTTTTCAAAAAGTAATACCACCATGTGTGAAAAAATTACAAATACTTTGTTGAGTATCTTTCACTATTAGTATATGAAATTTTGGTAACTTTTATCTTACATTTAATGCGACAATTAAATTGCAAATCGAGCACGAAAATTCCAAAAATGCATGTTGATTTGCATGAACTAATTTAGTAATTAATGATTTAATAATCATGTGTTGTAATTTCCAATCAACGGATTATCGAAAGTACATTTATCTGTATTAAATGTACTATGCAAACATACTAATTTCGATTTCTTATACGGAGTTTTACAAAATTCATACACGTTTGTATCGGAAAAATGTGAACATTTGTTACAGTGCAGAGTTATAGCGATTCAATTGCTTTTTAACATACTTCATTAGTAATTCCATAAATAATATGCTCAGTATTTTCGAAATTTTTATATCTTGTCCAATGAAACAGTATTGAAAATAATTTCTTGAACGACCGATATAGCAGTGGATGCGCGGTTGGTGTGTGGCTTACGTGGTCACCCGCATTTCTTGCGGTTGTAACTTGGACGCGTGACCGCTTAACCGCGCATTGGTTTGCGCGGCAGCAACAATCCATCTCTACACAGGCTCAGCTCTACACAAATCGTTGTGCACAGCGTTTTTTTTCTTTTTCTAAACACACTCAGTTTATCAGTCACCACCATGAAATTGTGCACGGTATCCACTCAACACTTCAAAATTTGTCACAGTCAATTTTGATGCGACAAAGTGTGCCCATGATCAAATTCGACACACAAAAATTGTTTCGTATGGCAAAGTTATACACTGCCTGATTGTACACGGCAAAATTCTACAACGTCACAGTTCAACACAGACCAATCTCTAAAGAGATCCGGTTCCACACAAATGATATTCACCGGAGAATATGTATATTCTTTTTTAACCTGGCGACGAGTGGCTACCGCGACTCTTGATATGAGGTAATGACCAACTCAGCAAATGTTCAACCCTGACCCTGACGTCTAATTCGCTTCATAATTTTTAATACTATTCTATATACTCAAAAGACACTTTACAGATGTTTTAGATGTTTTTACCGAAACTTTTTTTTTTCATGAATTTTTCAAATAAAAATGTTACGCCCCGATTTGAAAACTTGAAATTATTCTCAAATATCCTGTATTCGATAACAATATTTTTGAGCTATGACTCACTGTCAGAGTGGACAAACATTTTCGTCGATTTTTAAGCCATATTTTTGGAGAAAAAGGAAATGGAACAAGATGACAGTTGATTAACAAAATCAACTGCCATCTCGTTCCATTTTTTTCCATTTATTAACGACTATAATTATTGACTATATTACGACTTATTAATTATTAACGACTTTTTTTTCGAAAACATGGCGTAAAAAATTGACGCAAACGTTTACCCACTCTGGGTCATGGCTAAAAAAAAATTAATTTATAATACAGGATTTTTGAGAATAATTTTTAAAAAACTTAATTAGGGCGTAACTTTTTATTTCAACAAATCATGAAAAAGAAGTTTCATTAAAAAAAAGAATAAAGTGTTATTTCGAGCATATAGAACAGTTTATAAAATTATGTCGAATTTAATTATGTCGAATTTAATTAGCGGCAGACTTTCGTCGTGTCAAGATTCACTGTAACAAATTTTACAGTGTTGAGTTCATGTCGTGCACAACCTTCTAGGGAATAGTATATTACGCCACTAGGGAGGGAAAGTAGACTTTTCATCCCTCGCCTTCGGCTCGGGTGGTAATCTTCCACGCGGTTGGACATAGTCTATTTTCCCTCCCCAGTGGAGTATACTATTTTTCACCATATCTGCAGCGGAACGTTCGAATTACGTAAAGCCCGTAGGGCGGGAAGTCGAACTTTCCGCGCAGGTATGGTGAAAAATATGATTATATATAATTACTAGGAGTTATTGTAGGTCGCGCGCTCGCAAGATCTCGGTTAAATGTTACTATTTTTTTGCCTTCTTGACAGTCTTCAGTCTGTCGAAGATCGGAAAAAGTGAATAAGTAATTCGATTGACACGCTTGTTGCGTAGAATTTAAATCGAAAACAACGATTTATAAGGGGACTTAGAATAATCCGTGTTACCCTGCTTGGTAATTCCGATTGAAACGAGATAGAAACCGATGAAATGGACAAAATTCCGATTGAAAAATAATCGGTTCTAATAGGTTTCAACCGGATTTTTGTCCGTTTCACTGGTTCTAATCGAATCGTTTAACCAGAGTACTGCAGGGTCAGTACTTGGATGGGCCCGTAGCTCGGATTATTCCCGCGATTCTTGGCACGGCGGTGACCACGACGGCGAGATCTTTTTATAATATAGAAAAATATATAATCTTTTCTTCCCGGGTTGTCATGATGAACTAGGTGTGTTTAGAGAGAAAGACAAAAAAACATTTACATATACAGAGCTGAATCTGTGTAGAAATGGACTTTGAAGAAACGTGATGCTGCCGTTTGCGCTCCAACTGCTCAGTGCACGGAGAGATAAAAATATAGGAATCATCTCTTGATTAGCATAGTAAACGAGGGACATACATGACCGCAGTTTTTGAAGAAATACCCAGTTTTTGTAGTAGTCTATCGAGCTCAAACTATTGGGTAGAACTCACATCACGTCTAAAAAAGAATGTTAGACTACGCGTCTACACGGAGAAAACGTTTTTGTGGAGCGAGCAAATTTTTGTTATTATAGTGATAGCTTACGTATTTTTCTGTCCTAACAAAAGGATTTACTAGTTTAGAAAAAAAAAATGTTTAACTTGACAACAACATTTGTTAACACAGCAAAAAGATTTGTAAGATCAACTGATTTTTGGGTTAGGCTAGCAAATAATGTAATGTCATATCATAATTTTAACAAAAGATTTGCAGGCCTAGCAAAACCGGTTTGTCCGTCTAGATGCGAATCTAGAGATGATTTTCATTTTTTTTTTTTCACCGTGCGGAATGGCAGACACATAGACATATATTGTATTTTGAAATATATATAGACAGAAATAATATATCGTTCGTCACAGATATTTGAAACGCGAGAATTCAAGTTATAAATAAACGGCCGATTTGCATTAGAGTAGAGACTATGATAGACAGCTATCAGACTTCTATGTTATTGATATTTATATTTGTGTCCGTATACGTCCAGATAGGCTTACTTTTATAAATCTCCCAAGTGCCAAATACCGACTGCTATTTTTATATTTTTACGGAACGTTTTCCTTCTTCAAAAGAATTTGTTGTTATAATTGTTACGGTACACAGTAATTAATATTTTGCCATTTGCAGTCCGACATCAACGGGAAGTAGTCTGGACAGTGATTTCGTCGACGAAGAACAGAATGTGAATCCTCCGCCCAATGGTCGAGGACCGCCGTTACTTCCTGCAGTATCGGAAACTACCCAAACGTCAGTTACAACAACATTCGTTCCATGGAAACCGAGTCGTAGACCCACTGGTTTGTTGCATTTTAGTACAAAAGCTACATTAAGCTTAAAGTTATCGCAGCAATTTTCGAAAAATCAAAGAGCCAATTTAGCGGTATAATCAATACTCGCTGTATTGAATATATAAAAAAAGATCTGGCTTATGCACAAATCGTACGAAGCAACCTTGCAATTGGTTATTAACCATTGCAGACGGTAACTCGACGTGATTTAATAAAACTCGTATTTTTTTTAAATCTGTGCTTTGAAAAGGAACATCAAAAAGTAGATTTTACTTAAGATTGCATTTAATATTAGTATTTAATTTTTATACTGATAATGTTGATAAACCTCGAAGATCGATTTAAAACTTCGAGTGCATTCTCGAGATAATTAATTAATTTTATAAACAGAAAAAAAGTCCGACATTTTTTTAAATTTTCTTGACACTTCCCCTTACTATAAATATTAGAGTTACATCGACTTCCGATGAATGTGTGAACGCTTCTCAAGTCGCGAAATAAATGCATCGTACTGAATTTGACCCTCCGGCAAAAAGGGGGGGGGGGGGGGGGTACCAGCAAATTTAACCAATCTTTAATTGCGGTGAGAAACATTAAATTTTAATTTTTAACCTTTCATGACCTGAAGTCTGTAATTAAACTATCTTTAGGATGAAATATAAACCTTTTCATAATTTAAGTATATTTCGCCAGGAAAAAATCCTGGCGCATGTAAAAAGTTTCTTCCATTTTAAGTTAATAAATAAATAAATGTGAATAAGATGAATAGGAAAAATCATATGGAGCATATGAAGTTAACCCATCATCAGATCTTTATTGGCTTGAGTTACATTAGCAATCGCCAGTTCCGTTTGCATGTTTTCTGCTAATAATGAAGTTCAACGGTGTGAGACAGAGTGCGTCATCAAATAAAAGATTTGATAAACGACGTTTTCGGAAAACATAAATAAACATTTAGGAGTAGATAATCACTACAGAGCTACAATAATAACATTGCTCTTTTTTCTATTTCTATTGACCCCCTCACAAATTCAATTTTTATATCGGTACCGGTTTTAAGTTCTTTAGTCTTAATTATTTAAGATTTCAAGATCGATTTAAAGTTTGATTTTAACTTGAATCTTAATATCAAACACAACTTCACTTTGGAGTTGAAACTTAATTTAAAAATCAACTTGATTTTATTTAAAATCTCATTTCTTGTGGAAACTTATTATTATAAGTTAAAAAGTAATTATGATCTCAGGTTCATTTTCAAGTTGAAGCTAAAGATTAGCCTGAAGACAAAAGCTGCAATCGAAATTTTGTGCCTAATTTAGAAAGAAGAAAAACCTCTCGATGTCGATAGTCGTGTAGATCGTAAAGTCCCAGGATAAATATTTGATTGTCCATTTTCAGTGGCTACCACATCGTATCCAGAGTCGAGCTCAAACGGTCAATGGAACGAGTATGGTAGACAGGTGTGTCCCTCGATTGCAGCGAGAAATCTGTTTTGGAATGCGACGCGAGCCGGTGACGTCGCGGTCCAGAGTTGTCCAGGCGGTGCCAATGGCCTTGCACGTTGGAGATGCGTCTCTGGCGAAGATGCAGCGAATTGGCATCGCGATGCACCAGATTTGAGCGAGTGTCGTTCGCTCTGGTTGACTTCACTCGAGAGCCGAGTGATCGATGGTGACATGATCCTTGGGATCAGCAGCGACTTGTCTCAAGTGACGAACAACAGCCGTGTTCTTTATGGCGGTGATATGATGATCACGACAAAGATCATTAAAAACATGGCGGTGAAAATGAATCAGGATATACGAACTTATCAGGATCCTAGGCAACGGGAAGTGAGTGTTACGGAGCTTCTTCAGGGTGTCGTGAGGACCGGTAGTAATCTACTCGATAAAGCGCAAATGGGATCCTGGAAAGATCTCAGTCATCAGGAGCAAATGCGAGTCGCTACTTCTTTGCTCATTGGCCTCGAAGATAATGCCTTTCTTCTCGCAAATACACTTGCTCACGAGAAGACGATCGTTCAGGAGGGCAAAAATATACGTAAGTCCACCATTGCATTATTTATTTGTATACTGAATTTAAAAAAAAAAATAGATATACATCAGGGTGTGCCAAAACATATAATTGAAAAAACAAAAATAAATGTTTTCACTCGGAATTAAAAAAAAAAGATGTTCCTTAGGGTCCGCGCCTATTTTTTGCACACCTCAAGTTTAAGCTTTGAAGAGTAGAAAAAAATGTCATATAGAAAAGGAAAAAAATTAAAGTCACGAGAAAAGGTCATTTAAAATTATATTGATTCTGAAATATGTCGGAATAATATTTTGAACTCGATATCTTTTCGGTACATTAGCTTGGTTTCCCTACCAGGGTTAACTCGTCAAGTATCTGAGATTTCGGACTGTTGGTTCGTTTATCATTGATTTATAAATGATTATAAGCATATAATATATAAGCCCTAATGTACATTCAAAATATTCGCATGAAAGTTCATTAAAAATTGAAATAACTTGAGTTATTCGTCATCTGTCGCGTGAAGTGATAACATAAATGAACAAAATTCCGTGATAGGAAATTCAATTTCAATGATGGAAAATTCTTATTTTTCTCAAATGTATGACTACAGGGGTCCAAATCAAAATTTGAGTTTTTTTTCTAAATATGTCTGTAAATGCTATGGACTTTGCAAATTTAGAGGTACGAAGCGACATATTTATTGAAAACTTCAGTAATAATTTGAGAACCATTAAATTTGAGCAAATCATTATTTTATTTTTATTAATGCATAATACCGAAAAAAGTAACATTCAGTTGTACCCGTTATGGTGTTTGGAAAAGATCGATTGAGTAGTTAGATTTTTACGGGGTTTGTAATTGTTCAAAAACTGACGTTCTCGCACTAACTTTCTTGAAACTCGAGCTGGAATGTCGAAAGCTTCTACACAAACAGAATAATATAAACATTTTTTTTAACCGTAGAATATTTGACAATGATTATGGTCAGAATGCAATAAGACATAGATTTTCTTTTAAGTTGCAAAATTGAAATTTGCATATTGCTTCCACATTCTTTTGCCGAGTCATCTACAAAGCTTTCTCTTTAAGGAAGGCAACGGTAAGAAAAGCCCTTCATTATGGAGGAGGTTTTGTGGGAGGTTTTGTGTGGCCAGAAGAATGAGGAAGCGATGGTCAAGGTTCTACTTTGCAACTTTTTATTATACAGTTGATCTAAGATTTGGATAAAAAATAAACGTCATATTGTTGTTAATCAACTGAATGCGAATAGAGGTTGCGTGAATAATCTGTCAGCCAAAACATCAGATCCTAGAATGAAAATTTATGTAACTTTTAAATTGACGAGATATTAGTTACGATTAAGCTTCGGAGTAAAGCTGGGGGTTCTCGAAAAGCTTATCACGCAACGTTAACAATAAAGACTTTCTCTCACGATAAAGACAGAAATAGGAGATCGTTAAAAGTCACGGGGTGCCTAGTGGATGTATTGTAATTTATATCTTAATCGTAAACACGCGAAGGGGATAGTCCGCGTAGTCATTCACCCTAGTACTACGAAAACAAAAAAAAACAAGCACCTGCTGCTTCGTACGTGATTTACTTCTCGGAGCATTATTTTCCAATTAGCGTGACATGTGTACATAATATAGATATAAATGAAATAACGATGAAATGTTATTATGTAGACATTATATTTTGTGTGTTGGCCGGTTTGGGGTTACATCTAGAGTAAAAAGTAAGAATCAATTTGAGACTTTGAGAAAACCGGTTCAAAATATCACGTGAAATGTGTTTTAAAAACCTGAAATTTTCATATGCGCAAGACTAATTGACTTGAAGAAAAGATATTTTAAGAACAATTAGGAATTCTTAGATACACAACAAACAAAAAATATTTTTTTTCTATTTTTAAATATGAAAATAAGTATTTTTAATTTGTAAACTTTTGAAGTTTTTCACAAATCTACCAATGTGAAGAATATCATTGAAGAAAGTATGTTCATCGATTTTGGCTTCCACATAGAGGAAGTATTGTAAGTGCAAAATAATGAGGAAGCAATGTGAAAAATTCTACTTTGCATGCTTGTTTTTTAAATATTTGAAAATCTGCAATTTAGAAAAATTTGAGTCATCAAGAAATAGGAAACAAAAAATCAAATTCTTATAAAATTCTTTCACCGATCTTTTTAATATGACGCAATAATGTAAATTTTTTGAAAGTGTAAACCACCATAAAGCCCGTACCGCTTTACCGATTTAGACCAAATTCAATGTCAAACGTTGCATCACTTCGTTCAATTTTCATACAGAGTTTCAGTTCGATAGCGGACAATTATTAATTAATTTCAAGTGATACTTCGAACTTAAAGTTGCTAATGGATTAGTATAAAATCTAATAGAGTAACAAACTATAAAATTATTATTATTTTTTTTCTTAGGAAATGAACTTGCCAGTTTCTCTAATTACATGTAATTAAAAAAAAGATTAGAAAAAGATTGGACTTTCTTTAATTTTTAAAGATGATTAAAAAGTAATGAATATTCGATGTTTTCATAACAAGGTTTGGTGCTATACAAAAAATGTTTTAGGATAATTGAAGTAACAATTTCATAAATATCATTTCGAAAAAAGAATATTAAAAAATTTATATATACATTAAACAAAATTGGCGAATTAATTACTCATAAAAAAAAGTGAATAAATTTGTTCAGTCTGCGAACTATTTTTAATATTATTTTCAACAGGACTATTTTTTTCAGAGTATGGCCAAGTGCTAAAATTTTTAACCCATAAAACTTTTGGCTTGGGTTTTTGATGACACAAATCTTGACTGGTCCGCAGTATAGACAAATACAATAATGACACTAATGTGGCTCGTAAAAATAAAATTGAAAATAGATAATCAATAATGATTACTTATTGTATTGCAGTTACATGTATTTTCAAAAAATATATTGATTGTGTGTGTTATTTCCTTTAATTATTAAATAAATGTTCATAGGATATACGCGTACATACGGTTCACATACTTTATATACGTATACTCAAGGGTATCCAGTGTATGTTCGATGATAATAAATAAGTGTCTCCTTTGCAGAAACATTTCATATACATATGATATGATATGATGCAGTACATATGCATCGTCATATGTACTGCAATATATATGAAATGTAGGTGATAATGGTATATGGAATGCATTCGGAAAATTTTACTAAACCACTTTTCTCGACCATATTTCATATATTGAGTGTAATGACGTGAAAATCTCGAGATAAGAAATTTCACGAAGGAAAGCTTTCTCTATTTCGAGATTGTCAGAAAAATTACGACTTTTTCGTAGAGAATATATAAATGGTTATTTTCTATATATTTTATTTACCGTGTGTCGGCAGTAATGGAGGTACGCGTTCTCGAGACGCGGAACATCGAGAACAGCGTTGAAATATTCCCGGTTGATGCGCTCCAGCAGCGGTGGACGGCGTCGAACGACCGCGTCGAGCTGACGAGGCGTTCGCTCCTCGCGAACAGCGACGATGGCATCGTTCGGCTCGTCTTCATGGCGTTCGATCGACTCGAAGAAATTCTTCAGCCTCAAGACGAGGAATCCTCAGTTGTTCTCAGCGACGAGACACAGCCACGAACGAAAAAGAACACCAGCAGAATACTCAATAGCAAAGTGATTTCCGCTTCGCTGGGCAAAGGACGACACATTCAGCTCTCGGAGCCCGTCAGGGTGTACTTCGAGCATCTTATCGCCGATAACGTCACCAATCCTACATGTGTTTTCTGGGACTATATTATGAGGTAAACATACATTGCGAACACTTTAAAAAGGATTCTATACAATTTAACATGTACATCATTATTTTATCGGACTCCTTTAATACCATTTATTAGATTTTTTATTAGCAACTTTTCACAATCTTCGGTGGGAAACACTATCTTTTTTACCGGTAGACCAACCACGTTTCCAGGACTGTAAAAGGAGATTTAATTTTTTTTCCTCGTTCAAAACGGTCGTTTCTTAGAAGCTTCGCTGAAAAACGTTTTTTCGCTCGTCGACCGCTCACTTTTTGGGAAGAAGAAGAGAATTCTTTTTACGCATTTTTCTGATCGTTACTGTCAAATTTTTGTGAGAAATTAAATTGTTTTCAACGCGTAGATCCTTTAAAAAAAGTCTTTGACGAATTCTTTTGTCAACCAAATTCGAAGTTTAGTTCGAATTTGGTTAAAGTTTCACTTTTTTATTTTATTTATTAATTATACTCCTTTTTCAGTCGGGAGTTTTATTAATTTTTGTAAAATCATTTTTATTCCATCGGTTTTAGAAAGAAATTTCAACAGTTCAGTTCACAAGCGATGTGAAGTGTGTCACGGAATACGCAATGATGATGACGTTCTTGCGATATTTCGATGTATTCAAATAGGTTTTTTGTAAAAGATATTTATCGCAGTGAGAAAATAGTTAACACGAAAACCGCGTACATCCAAAACCTGTGTGTCCAATTTGGTTAAGTAAATTTGTCCCGCTTACAAATGCAAGTTCATGAGACACAAACATTATTTGCCGTTGAAAAATGTTTCATTCGAAATATCAGTTAAACTTACGATAACTCATCGAACTCGTAGAAATTGTAAAAACGCCATAACTCGTCCATATTTACATTGGGAAATTTATATCTACGGTTAATTAATGAAAATAATGTTTAATTAACTAAATAAAAATATGTTAAGGGCCGACCCATTCAAAGTAAATTTCTAATTAACGTCAATTTTCTGTTCAGTTTTTAAATCGAACTTGCATCAATAATAATCCTTCGCATATTAACAAAAGAGTTCTAGACTCTTGATGAATCAATCTTCTGACGATAATATGCTAATGATTATTGTTTCACAATTTTTGCTTTACCCAATTCCTTTATTACTTAAACTCCTTTTTTTCAGTCGGAAGATCTTTAAATTTTTGTGACGGCACAACTTAACCATACTAGTTACGGGTCGTAGGGTTGAAGCTGAAAATATGTAACTGTGAGCTACAACGAATCCGAGAGTACGAAAAGAGACTAATGTTCACTTGTCGTGGTTTGAAAATTTTTGCCCAGCGCCTGGTCGGAAGAGGGTTGTCACATTCGCAAGACAAACGGGACGCACACGGTCTGCGAGTGCAATCACCTCACGAACTTCGCTGTTCTGATGGACGTGCACGCCGTGAAGCTCGACATAGCGCATCGGGTCGCGCTACAAATCATCACGTATATCGGCTGCATCATCTCGGTGGTCTGTCTCGTCCTGGCTATCCTGACGTTCCAACTGTTTCGCGGCCTCAAGGTAACTACGCACAGATCTAGACAGCGCAAATCCAAAAACACGCCAAGTGAGTGAGTCAGACGAATGGTCTTGTCTTGTCAACCGTTCTTCGGATGGTCTCCGATTCAACAAGACATTTTTAATGCCATCCCACCGGAACTCATTCAATTTCTAGAGTTGCTTCATAGAAATATATTTTAAGGGGTTCGAGTTTTTGTAAATAAATACAACAAAATTTTATCAAGCAAGAAAGTGTATAAAGAATTTTTTCATCAATGGTATAACTAATTCTATCAACCGTTCTTTTGCGAATAAATTTTAGGTGTTTTCAACTTTGTGCATCATTCAAAACAGACTGTTGTTTAATTAATTATTTTCTGTAAGATTTTGTCTTGTTCGAAGAAATTCATTCGTACAGCGGATGAACTTATCATTTTTTAAAAGTCATAATATCAAATGATAGAAGAAATCAACCGGGTCACCGGGTGAACAATAACATTCGCAATAACATCTCATAGAACAATTCGTTCTCGACCATGTAAAAATACCCAAATCTAGTTATGAAAGAAACCGTTTGATAGAACTTTGTTTTGCTATTAATAAACAAGTTCTCCATATAATATCTTATTTTACAGAATTTTATTATATTTATGTGTTTGTTGGAAAAATAAAAAAAGAAAGGAGAAAAGTTCCGAAAACTCACATATTAATTCATCGCGAAATTCACTTTAATTTAGAGAAAATTTCCGATATATATTTTCACCAACGAACTAACTAACTGACAAACTAACGCTGGAATAATTGTGCTCGATTTTCCAGTCCGACAGAACGACGATACACAAGAATCTCTGTGTATGTTTGCTCATCGCCGAAGTGTTATTTGTGTGCGGAATCGGACAGACCGACCAGCGAATTGTTTGCGGCATAGTCGCCGGTCTTCTACACTTCTTTTTCCTGTGCGCCTTTGCGTGGATGTTCCTCGAAGGTAATTAAAATGAAAAAATTCTCGAGACTCTTCGTGGAATGACGTTCTACAGGAGTTATTAATTCTTTTTGTTCCGTCGTTTCTTCCGATTCGCAGGATTCCAACTGTACGTGATGCTCATCGAAGTGTTCGAGGCTGAAAAGTCGCGGCTTCGATGGTACTACCTGGTGGCTTATGGTGGTCCGCTACTCGTCGTTGCAATATCTTGTATAATCGATCCGCTGAGCTACGGCACCGATCAATACTGCTGGCTACGCGCCGACAACTATTTCATCTTCAGCTTCGTTGGACCCGTCATACTAGTAATTCTGGTAAAGCCTCTTCTATCCCACTTTTACATTATAAAATAAGACAATCTCTGTCAGTTCAATCAACTCGTTCCTCAATCTTTCCGATATTTTTCATAATATCCCAGCTTTTTCCTGCTACGCAAGCGAACGTCCCCTCAATTTTATACACAAATGTTTCTCTAAAATATTTATTTATTTTTTCTTCCATTTATTTTTATCTATTTATTTTTTCTTGGTAACGAAAAATCGCACGATAAAAATACGTTGCAAAAATGGATATTTTTAATAGGTTACCGTCGCATTTGAACAAACAAAAATATTTCTCACCGAGTAATGGGAATCATTGATTTTTCGCTCAATAAGTAATCCTTGATTTTAGTTTTAATTTTACAGCATTATCAGGATCATATTAAAAACATTCACTGAAAAATTGACACTGCATAATTCAAATAATTGAAAAGCAAAAAAATAATTATTTGTTGCAAGTAAAATGAGATTGTTACTTGGTAACTTGCTTTTCAACTCTCCTGAAATATTCGATTACCATGCTACAAATTTCTTAGACTATTCTATAAACATCGCTCTGAATTCCCTATATTTTGGAATGAAATCGAAGGTAGTATCGCGTTTAGAAAAAAAAAATCTTAATTTCTCTCTACTCTTACCTTATCTGAGAAAATCTCTATCAGTTCAATCTACCCGTGCCCTGAGCTTTGCGATATTTTCTATAATGTGCCAAATTTTTATTACTACTAGTCAAGCGAAATTCCGGTGAATTATATACACCATTTTTTCTTCAGTATTCCGGAGTGTCATTTGTACATTGGTTGGGACCAGAAGAATCGAATACTTAAGCAAAGCATGATCTATTCATACCATCATGCAATTTCGGGGAAATAAAGATTTTTTGACTGCGTAAATATTCGAGCTCTACAATGCCAATTTTTCTGTGGTTAAATAGAAGAGGGAAAAAAATGAGATTTTTTTATTCTTCCAAAGCAAAGTTAAACTTGCATTCAAAATTTCATAAAAAAACTAAAACTCTTCAACCTATATTTTTCGGTTTTAAGAAAGAACAAGCCCATGATTTAGAAAAAAAAAAAAAAAAAAAAAAAATTTAGAAGAAATCACGGATAGCATTCTCGAGGAGCAATAGAATCAAGTTAATCGTGAGGAAAAATGTGGTTGAATTGACAGAGAATACCTCATATACCTAAGTTTATTTTGCTTCGCCGGAGAAAATTCACTGTTCATAATAACAACGCGACGTTCAACGACAGAATTAGATAAGCCACACGTGAGCCTACTTACGAATGAATTATAACGCCCGGCACATGTTTTACTCTTGTGGCTTATATTTTCTCCAAGAGGGCATTAAGGCAACGAACGTTAATGCCACGTCACGCGACCTCCGTGATGAAGCAAAACTTCCCAACGCCCAATTTATATTTTATTCTAACTGATTTTTACCTTCTCCATTATTTCGCAGGCCAATCTCGTATTTCTCTCGATGGCCATTTACATGATGTGCCGACACACCAACACCACCGTCTCGATGAAGAGCAAAGAACACTCGAGACTCGCCAGTGCAAAGTAAGTCATTTTGTTTTTTCTCGACCAAACACTCACGTTTTTAGAATCAATTAGCGTTAAAAATTGGCTGCAATTCAACAAGGAATAATTCCGTGTCGTAAGAAATGTCGCGTCTTGCCAAACCGGTGCGATAGTTTGATATTTCTTTGACATGAAGATTTTTCACACAGAAATTCCCCACCGAAAGTTCGATTCAATTAGAATTTAAAGACTACGTGACGAGAAAAATCCGAAAATAAATCAGCCGCATGAATGATACTAAAAACATTGATTTGGTAGAATAATAATAATGGGAATATCTTATTAATAAAATATTAAGTTTATGAAATAATGTCATTCCTTTTCTACAATTATATTTATTTAAGTATTTTTTACTACCTTGGAAAATTCCGTTTGCGAGACTTTTTAAAGGATATTTTTCTGAAACTTTTCGAATAATCATTCTGAAGCTTCTTATATGTAATGTAGAAACTTTCCACAAAAACAAAACCAACGTCTCTCATCTTTTAAGCTTACCATTGCATTAGAGAACAAATTTCACGTTGTTTGTTTTCAATATAGATGTCAACCGTTTTCCTTATCAAAAAAATGCTGATTTTTCTCGACGTATATGATTTTTTAATGAATTGTATACGGCAATATTTTACATTTATAAAATATAAAATTGAAATTTCACGGCATTTTCGAAAAAAAAATTTAATAATTCGAAATCGTTTAATATTATTAATAATAAGAAGTAATTAATAAATAAGTTGAAAAAAAAAGATTTAATAACTTTTAGGGGGTTTCATCTTTTTGCTGTTTATTTTGAATTCCTTTTTATTTTGTTAAATTATGAGAAGCTCCAAAATTCGTATACTTTTCGGTAAAAACGCTCCATATAATATACATAAGATATAGGAGTCATTGAAAAACAGATTCATAGAAAACAGCTTTAAACATTCTCGAAAGACAGGATTTTTAAATAGTATAAGATGTTCTTAAATTATTATGACTATCATAATTGGATTATGAGAAAATTCCAAGTCTAACGATATTCTAATAAAACAAATTATATGTATTTGGAAAAGTCAGCCAATATATTTAACAAAACAAATATTTCACTCCCTTTTAAAGACATTTTTTAAACGACGAGCCACCAACTTTTTAAAAGAGGAGTAACTTGAAACAAAGTAATATTTAAATAACAAAGATGTTAAAAAGCTAACATTTTTTAACCCAGTCATTAAGAACTTTTTCGTATTTTTGTTATTTAAAATCAATGTTCTTAGTATTTTCAATTACGTTGATCTTTTCCAGATAATTCTTAGATCGCAAAGAGTTTAAATTCCGATCGAAATAAACACTAGTGCTTAACGCGCTTATTACATACACTCACAACGCGATAATGACGTACTCTCCTTAAATTTCTTCGGCTGATTTTTTTATTTTTCTTCTTTACGTTCAATTATTTTATTACATTAATTTTAAACGCCCATATGTTTCTTATGAAAGGCAAATTGTCATTGTTATACGATTTATTATTGCAGCCATGTGCGATACAATTAATTAGTGTTTTTGGTAATGTTTTTTATTTAGTAAATAATTAATATGATTTGCCTAAAATTGGTGCGAGCTGTTTAAATTATTCATCCGTTTTCTGCTAAATTTATGAAAGATCGGGGCTGCCTAAGAAAAACAAATATGCCAGCGTCGAATATTCAGAATTTGCGGGTTTTCGTCGATTTACATATTCACATATATATATATATATATATATATATATATATATTCATGGGAGTTTAAAAAACGCGAGTAGAGCGGTACGGTTATAACGACAAAACGGAGATAAATAACAATATCGTTTATGGAAATATTCATGGTGGCGGAATATGAATTTTCATTTCAATCCCGATTCGGATTACAAATACGAAATTCTCGAAACAGTAGGTAATAACATATTGTGTATATCATTGAAGTTTATACGGCAACTGATTTCGTACATTGGTGGATACGAATCGAGGTTCGAAATGATCGAATATGCGAAAAAACGATGTAAAGAATTAAGAACGACTACGTTCTGCTACGTGCTAGTCAAATCAGTGACAATTTTCCAAAAACGTTTTGTATTATTTTGCTGGTTCAATTGATAGTTTTTAAGAGTTTTTTTGAGCATCAGTATGTGTTTTTAATATACAAATGTAACCACAGACACGGGATGAAAATAAAATACACTGATATATACAAATGTCCGATAAATTGTTTTTGCCATCCAGTTTTATATTAAAAAGAACCATAATTGTAGTCCGATTACGATGAGTAGAAACTTATATTTTTTATTGAACGATGCTCCATTGATTGACCGGGGATTTTTTTGAATAGTATTCTTTGTAAGAAAATTACAACCGCTCGTTTATCTAACCTAACCTAACATTAGACGCACATATGCTTGTAACTTTTGAACAACCAATACGTATAACGAATTTCTCCGGTCGATCAATAAAGCGCCGTTTAATAAGCAGAATGTACTGATGCTCGTTATGATCAGACTAATATTATGACTTTTTCTAATATAAATCTGGATGGAAATATGATATCGGAAATTTGTATATATCAGTATTTTATCTTTTCAACCCGTATCTATGGATATATTTATATTTTCGGAACTCGTGCTGATATGCAAGCCATTCTTCAGAACAGTCAACAGAACTACCAAAAGTTGAAGAAACACAATTGAAATGTTTAATTTGAGTAGCCCGTAGCAGAATGACTACCTTAAGTACTAGAATGGTTCCGGGACAATCACCTAACTGCTGTCTTGTTTCATTTTTTTTTGTTATTAAATCTTCTACCCACTTCTGTCTACACTATTCTACATTCTTCTGCATGGCGTGGTTGGTTGGTAGTGGAAAGGAAGAGAATGCTCTTCCCAACAAATTGCAAGCGCACTTGTAAGATATTTACCATTTTTATTATTATTATCATCATTATTCATCATTATCTATATATAGTTATACATCCATAAATACATATATACATACATACATAATTCACTAATAGCTAAAACGTTCTATTTACGCAAACACAATAGACAATCAAGTAGAATTACACGGCACCTTTTTGTTTTTGTTTCTAGAAATTATAGTTATAGACGAGTTTTACACTTAGATTAGGGTGAATATATTTCCAAACCAATTTTTTTTTCTTAGTCTCATTATTATCCTCTATATTGTCACGAAATTGACCCAACGTTGGCTCTAGCTGATAAAAAAAGAAATTTGGATGTCGTTGAAGATATCACACGTATTTTCGTGATACGCGATAAATCGATTTTTCTTGTTGTTATTTAACCAAAATCACATTTTAAAGCCGTTTTTTCAAGGTAGAAGTACTGGAAGTTTAGAGAATTATAGAGGGATATGTTGAAATTAAAAAATGCGTCACATACACATTTGTTACCGGAAGTTTGTTTCAATTAGAATTGTACTACTCTGCGATAAGGGAAAAATAAACGTCATTGCAGATATTATGACAATTGATTTTAGCAATTATAACACATTCTTATGTAACGGTAAAAAAATATCGGCAAACAAAAATGTAGGACATTTTTTTCGAATATTTTTATAATTTTTTTAAAGATTTTATTGCAATTTCAAAATATCTGTTAACGAGAATTGCTTGGTTGATTTTATCGAACTATCTGTTCGATGATCCTGTAAATTCTTAAGTATATAATGAAACCATTTTGCAAAACTACATTCCAAATTACAAACGGAAATCCATAAAAATAACAATTCTTTTAAAAAATCATATGTATTCCGAAGATACAGTGAATTTAATTTATAAGAAAAAACCATGAAGTTAAAAGAAAAGTTTGTTGGCCAATTATTTGTATTATCAATTTATTAATGTTTTATGTAATATTTCATGACATTGTTTTTTGTCAAATTTGTTACTTGTCGCGAATTGCCATTATAATGGAATGCATTTCTTG
This sequence comes from Ephialtes manifestator, assembly GCA_963970395.1. Lineage (NCBI taxonomy): Eukaryota > Metazoa > Arthropoda > Insecta > Hymenoptera > Ichneumonidae > Ephialtes > Ephialtes manifestator. The sequence continues at coordinate 17,701,154 of OZ019968.1, read as the reverse complement.
AATGGAAATGTGTGTGTACGGCATTATCACAGGCACTTAAATCAGTTAACCAAGTAAACGACGAGGAAATATAAATATTTACTCCGCGAGATTTCGTCTTAATTCAGAAAATCGGTGTGAAAAAACAGTTGCCACATCCAAAGCCATAACAGTTATATTTTACGGTTTTTTTTTTTTTAATTAACCATTTAATCCTTGAGGCATTACAGCGACCATTGAATATTTCTGGAATTTGTTGTAAAAATAAGAATACCAGAAATAATATAATAAAAGGTTAAAAAAAAACGATTTTTAGCGATTTATAAATATTTTTGGATCTGCTGGAGCTGCGCTGAAATTAATTTTATGACAAGAAAGGATAAACTTGTTACGTGGGCTAGGATTAAAAAATACGGATAATAATATTATCAACCTAATTTATACGTACCGCACGAGCCAATGCGATTGAAACACTGGCATGAATAATTCTCGCGTCTTTAATGAAAATTGTCCCAAACAGATAAAAAAAAAAAGAGTAAAAAAAATAAAAATAAATAGTTACAAATAGTACACGACACATTTCGCTGCATGTTTTATTTTTTTCGTGGATTAGTAAATTATTTAACTAGACAAAATAAAGTTGTATCATCGTTACAGTTCATGTTTGGGAATCAGCACCGGTTGTTTCCCTTTAAACATTTTTCAACATTTTCCATTCTCTGTATTAAACGAACAATGGTTACCGACAATAGAACCCACGCCGACGAGATTAAAAGCAACTTCTTCGAGTCGTCCAACACTTTTCAAGGCAGAACAAAAAATTATTTAAGAATTCAACTTCATGGTTACTTAACAACAACAAAAAGTAGAAACTTGCACATTAATTTCTCATTCTTTTCCCTCTTTCACAAAGCCACCTTTATAAGTAGGTGTGCTGATATTTTTTTCGTCCCTCATGAAAATAGCTCGGGGATATATGTTAATGAGTAATATGAATGCAAAGAGAGTAACGTCCGCAGTTCTGCTTTTAAAACTTCTTTTTTAACAAAATATAAACTCGTACATTGATTCTTATGAAAAACTATTCTACGCCATTGATTAATAAATCTGGTTTACTTTTGTGCATTTTCGCACTATGAATCCTAATTTATTAGAACATTAATTTAAATAACTATTTTATGTGATATTCAAATGTCAAGAAACGTTTTACCACGCGATAGATTTTTATTAAATGGAAAACCTATCATGCAATTTTAATCCATTATTGTACAAAATTTGAGCCGGATAATTCGATATTTGTAAGAGTTAGAATGTTTATAGTAATTAAAAAAAAAAAGAAAAAAAGACACCACAAAATTCGGAGGATTTTTTTTGAATGCCCAAACATAATACCCAGCGAAGGGAAAATGTTGCTTACACACATATGTCATTTTTATTATCTTGATATGACATTTAAAAAAAAAAGACCCTAGTTTTTTTTTATATATTCGAAACTGCTTCTTATTACCAAAGAACTTGTTTAAAATTCAAGAAATAAAAATCGGAAAACTATAAATAAAGAGTTCAATCAAATGAGAGTAAAAAAGAGGTATTTTACTTTTTAACTTTTCGAAAAACTTTTGTGTATACGAAGTTGCTTTATGCGTATATTTTTTAAATGGACGTTTTTACATTGTCAGAAAATTCTTCAAACAATCATATGCTTTTGGGAAAATACGCGAATCTATGTTAAAAGAATTGTCGAAGTTTGTAAAACATTTTTTTCAAATGTAATATATTAATAATGCTATTATTTAAAGTCTATTTTTTTAGTATCTTCAATGATCTTGATTTTTCTTTATATTTTTGTTCTCGAAGTACTTTATTTCTGGTCGATTAACAGTTTTGGTTAGAAATGTAGTTAGAATACACGTGGGAAAATAGAGTTATCATTTTTCTAAATTAGGGCGCATTTAAGTTGTCAAAAAATTCTTTAAAAAATCATGAGCTTGTGAAAAAAATCAGCGAATCCATGTGAAAAAAGGTTGACAAAATATATCGAACAATTTTTCAAATGAAATTTATTAATAAATTTAATGAATAATTTGATTATTCGAAGTCAATATTTTTAGTATCTTCAATGACGGTGATTTTTTTTTGTCCATTCTTGTTCGTGCCGCGAAGTATTTAAATTCTGGTCTATTAAGGAGACGGAGTCCGACTCATATACAATTATATACAATTGAGCAGTTTTTATAAATGTTTGGCTTACGGGTTATCTGAAAAAATGACATCAGTAAATAATGAGGTTGATTCATCAACGAATATGAGGAATTTCGGCAGAACTTCCGCCCCCTTAAGTTTTTTGGTTAGGAAAAAGAAGTCGGAAAATAAAGTTATAATTTTTCTTAAAATGTATGTACTACGAAAGTGAGGTTTGGTATAACTAGTACCGAGTCGGTCGTTTGCCTGTGATCTAGTGACGATGACCATTGTTCATGGGCTCTATTGATAAATTAGTTCTGACCGATGTCTTTTTAATTACTACCAGAGCGTGGCTGAGAGGAGCAATCGTGTTGGTGTTCCTGCTGGGACTCACCTGGACCTTTGGACTGCTTTACCTGAATCAAGAATCAGTCGTGATGGCTTACATCTTCACCGTATTAAATAGTCTTCAAGGTCTATTTATATTTGTGTTCCATTGCGTACAGAACGAGAAGGTAAGGGACTACGCCGGAGCGCGAACGCTCACTCGACTCTGAGTCTCGACTATCAAATGACTCACTAGCATTAATCATTTTTGGCTTATAAACAAAAATACATAAATGTCTGTACTCTACACTTCGATACTGGCAATCGTATATTTGAATAGATAATCTACGAGATTCGCGTTTTATTAATTATTTCCCCCCCTCCATTAGATACCTTAATAATGTAGTCGTGAACAAGCGAATATTTCGTTTGACGCATGTGAGAATATTTCTCATCGTCATTTATCGGCACGCATCTCCCATATAACACTTTTCATTCTGTCTCAGTAATTTTATGTTTGTCGAAACATTTACCCGATTTCCAGTATCGTTTACTTTATTGAGAATTTATTTGTACATTTTATTTATAACCTCCTGTTACACTTGACACTAACTGAGTTAATGCGGATAATTCTACATTTTTTTCACGTTGTTATTATTAAAGAACAGTAGCATTAACTATTTTTGTTAATCGGTGAAAGAAATACAATATAATTTTTCATTTCACGAAAGAGTCTGTTGACAAATGTTATCAATTCATGAGAGAAATTCATTTGTCTTATTTTTAAATACACGAAAAACAATTTTGACAGATCATCCGTATATCATAATGTTTACGAGTAATTTGATGGTCAATGAGCGATTTAATTTTTGGGTGCTCTTAAAAAAAGGTTCATACATTCTTTTTTAAACGTTAACGTGTCCAAAAAAGATACGAATTATTAAAAAACAATTTTCCTGATTTTACTAAAAAATAGCCACATTCCGTGGTTGTAACAGAAACGCAAAAATAGCTCATTCTTCACCAATGACGAGTACGCATGTACAGTCATTTAATTACGTCCAACGGGAAGATACAAACCGTTTTCCGCCTTAGGGAGTAATGAAACTGGATTGCGCTTGCGTACGGAGTCAGACGGTCAGAATGGGCAATTTTATACATTTACTTTAGAAAAACGTTTTTGTTTATTATAACTAGAACAATTATATTTTTCAAACGCTAATGAAAAGTTTACAATGCAGCGTAACCAAAGTTCGGTCGATTTGTTAGTAAAATAAAAATAAGGCGCTGTTCAATAAAAACAAAAAAATGTTTGAAAAATTGTTTTATGCGAATTGCAACGACACTAAACTGATTCCGGCCAACAAGTAATAGGAATCATAAACATTTTATCAAAGATTTAAAAACAAAAATATACATACAAAATCGTCCGAAAAAAATGCCACTGCTAATCATTACCCACAATTTCTAATCTATGATATTTTTGAGGGAATATTATATTACTTAGGAAATAAATAAATGAAGCGTGTAAGTGTTAAAGTAGTTGGTAATTATAATCGATTGATTCATAACAGATTAGCAGATCGAATAAATCCTCACTGTCCGTACATCCCGATAAATTATAATTTTCTCTCCTCACCGCCGCTTGGTTTAGTGCACCGTTAAATTTAGTGGGTCGGGGGTGTTTTGTTTTCTGTCATATCGCAGGTGAGAAAAGAGTACCGGAAGTTCATACGACGACACTCTTGGCTACCGAAGTGCCTGCGATGCTCGAAAACGGTGTCGGGAAGCTCCGGAGGATCAACGGGCACAAGCGGTGGAGCTGCTGGAACTAACGGCGGCAAAGATTTTCCGTCGCACAACACCTCGTCAAATCCGTCAGCACCGACGACCGACAGCTCGGGATTGTCGCCGCATACGACCTCCAATGTGGGTACACCGCCGAACAATATCAGCAACCTGACTGCGGCCGCTAACAATACAAATCTTTCGATAAACGTGAACCTGAACAATTTGTCGCTGAGGTCGCCGAGCGGGGCATACCAGATGCACATGATGGCACCTAGCAACCACAATAGGCATCCCGCCCAGCAAGGTATCCAAAAGCCGCTTATACACCAAACCAGGAACGCATTTTTATTTCCTTCTTCTTGACATTTTCTTCGCCTCTCTGTCCCTGTTTGCCAGAGTAACCAATTTATGCATAAGCAGCCTCATCTTTGCGCTCTTTATTCAGGATACAAAACACGCGGTGCTTTAATGTGCAGCAACGAAACTCGGACAATAATCTTGTTACACGACAGTGTTTAGGTAAACTTATCGTTAAGTTTTATTAATTATAAGTCGGTCATCTTTTTCATAGGCTTATTAATGGTTTTGTTTTTGGTTGTTGCTATCATTTTTAGTTGACCGGAAGGCCCTCTTATGGCAAAACAAAGCCGATGCGTTATCTAAAAAACGCACCGCTTACATTGGTATCCGTTTTATAGAGTATACATTGTATGCATACCCTCAAAGAAATACTCAGGCTGGGTTCTACAATATTGACATAATAGACAAAACAAAAACTACGTAAAATGGTACAAAGTGGTACGATTATCCAAAAATAAATTACGCAAATAAATTTAGCCTCGCTTATAAATTTTTACAATTTGAATAATGTTTTTTGTGATTACCACGTAAATATTGTAAGTCTCCTACTGAGAGTATTTTTTTTTGTATCGAAAATGTATATAATGTCGAACACTATGAAGATTTTTTTTAAACGGGTGACACCACTCTAGCCGCAGAAAAAAAGGTCTTACTTTAACGATTTATTTTGAGAGTATGAAAAAAGGAATAGGATTTCTGTTCAGAGGGTTTATTTAACAAACTGAGGTACGAAAGAAAAATGTTTATTATCATTTTCATACAAAATGGCGACGACAGAGCCCATCTCAAAGATCGTCTTTTTTTAAAACACCTTCACGGCTGGATGGCTTTCACGTAAAGTATAAGACCTGGAAGAAAAAACCAACATTTTTTATATTCTATATACTATTGGCTATGGAACTATGTAGGGGTTTTTTTTAAATCAGATTTTGTAAAAACGTTGCGCTTTTTAAAAAAGCGAATCGATTTTTTGCCAAAAAATAATAAGTAAATTGTTTTTATTTAAAAAAAGTTTACATTAAATGAAAAAAAAAAAAAAAAAAAAAGAAAAAAAAAAAAACGGGTAGGTACTTCGACAGAGAATGTAATTGTAAAGATACTATGAAAATTTCAAATGGATCCATGCAACGGTGTTCAAGTAATATGTCCTCCAAGTTTGAAAAAAGTGGTTTCGAGAAAAACGCGTTTAAAGTTTTACGAGCACTTATCAGACTCGGTGAATGTTACATCAGATTTGCATTTTTTGCACACAACAGCTTGCGATATAGCGGAGAACACTGGTAAAAAGTTCACAATTCGGTAACTAAAGCCTTTTTTTTACTTCGAAGTCGTCAGGAGCGATTACTGATACTTTTCTAGCCGATGTGTCAACCTTCTCGACGCTTGGCTTCACCATTTCGTAATGGTACCTTAAAAAAAAAATGTCCACTATAGGACCAATTGCATATTGTTTTTGTGATACTAAAGTATTGTTTAAGCCAAAAAAAAAATTCGACTTTTCCAAAATCCTAGAGTGGTGTTACCCTTGAAAGATAAAATGTTCAATGACGTAAAAAATATGGCTATAATTTGATGAGATCGAGGGAAAGAAAATAAATCCATTAATATACCTATATATTTGTTGAGTATTTAATAGTTTTCACGATACGCAAGCTTAAATCGATAAAGGTCTCACCTAAAAAATGGCGTATTAAAAGTGGGCCAATTATTTGTAAAAAAGAAAGTGTAAGAATAGTAGAATATGATAATAAATTAGAATTCGTTTTTCCACTGGCCTTTCATAGTAAAGGGCGAATTTATAGTTCCAAGTTTGAAGTTAAGTTCGTACTTAAAATTGAATTTCGCAAGTTATTTTTTACTTAAATTCGAGTCTGGCACTATAAATTCGACCCTAAGCGCATATGTAACTGAATATTTCGATGTCGAGAAATGATTGCTGGAAATTCTCGAAAACAAATGAAAAGCGCGGGCGAGATGGAAAAGAAGAGCACAAACGTAAGAATCTTTCTGTAGAGAGTTACTGGAAAAGTAGATGGACATAGACAAACAAGAATGAACAAACAACAAGTTTGTTGCTAGGCTGAGGAGTCGCTCGTTGGTCTTTCTTTTCTCTATTTCCGATTTTCTCTATTTCCGGCATACTCTGCCATTCAAACGCTTCACTTCCCCTTTCTCAAGTGTTTCCGCGAGCTCTTCAGCCATCAAAAAGACTCGGATATGCGTACGGAAAACGCGAATGCTGTCGTGAGACGAGTGGAAAGGACATTTACAAAAATATACGAGATCTCGGAAAACGTACCGAGGCAAAAAAAAACTAGAAATCGAGAATGAACCTCGTGGAAAATAATACTTTTAAAGCTCACACTCCGAAAGCTTTTGAGTTATTGAATATTAACAAAATGCTAAAATCAACGTGGATATTCCTTTAGCTGCAAATCTTTCTATAACTGCTGGACATGGTTCTTAATGAGAATAGTTGAAAAAGTACTATTTAAAAAATGTACGATTTTATTTTTACATCTACATTTTTTTAAAATTTTAATTACAATCATTCCATATCAGTTCAGAAACGTAAAATAAAAACGCCTGTAATTTAGGAAAGAAAGAAAAATCGCGTTATATAAACCCAGCAAATACACAAGTTTTTAAAAATTAACTTTCCAAAGAGTATTTGTAATTATTGTTTTTTTTTTAACCTTGTAACTCAAATGGTTATATCATGGGAACGGTAATTTTAGATGCAATTGCATCTAGCATTTTTCAGATAGACAGATTTTTCAGAAATATCCGATATCAGCGCAGACTTAATTTTCTCAAATTATACTAACGAAAAACAAATGTTTTGTATAATGGTTTTCGTGGGACTCGAAACGACTCAAAAGTGACGGACTTTTTTTCGTATTAATACTCGATTTAAACAGACCGAGCACATGCTGTTGAAATCGCAGCATTTTTTAAAATGTTTTACATACGATAAAACTTATATGCGTTGCCTATTCATGGGAAACACAATCTTCGTAAAGATATAGCTGTTTTATAAAAAATACCTATATTTTTTCACCGATTGCATGTTTCATAAATCGAACTTTACCCGAAATTGTGGCACTTACGTACAACCAGCGCAAAAAATCGACGATAGCGAGTGCTCCGTCCTTTTAATACGAATGGCAAATATTTAAATAAATTAATAACTGCTCTCACTTCCGAACGGTTCTGCGTCCCATTAAAAAAAATATACTAAAAATCCGTTTTTCATTTTCAGATTAAAACGAAACTGAACCGGCGATAATACCCGATGCTTTTTCCTTTAAAAAATATTTTTCGATGCTTTTTGCAGTAAAATACTTCATGTAAAACCGGATATTTTTGTGATAAAAATTTTTAGATTCCATACACGATTCTCGGGATATCCTTATATGAGGAACGCAGCAAATGAAGAAAAAAAAGAAAATCCGCCCCGAGCTTAATAAAAAATCACTTGGTGCATTCATTCGAAGTATATAATCTAATTTTCAGAAAGTATTTGAAGAAAACTTCTTTTTTAGTGGCTGAAGTGATGTGGAATGTCTCATATTTAATACATTTTAATGATATGCGAACTATATGCGATTTTTATATTTAGAGTATATGAAAAATATACATATTTCTTGCATATATTTTGCCTACATAAATATTCGTGGGGTGAATATTCAGAGCTCAAAAACGCGACGAAGTATGAGCTCTAAAAGTATATGGGGTGTTTCACGAATAGAGGGACAGCTTTAGGCCGCGGAACCGAAAATTTTTCGCCCGTCAATGATATCGTTTCCTTGATTCATCTAAAAAGACTCCCCTATAATCATGGATGCCAATAGATTCTTGGTTTTTTAAAATCCTAATCGAATAATGTCGAAACAATATAATTTCACTATCTTTAATTCTGTATATATTGGGTGTCAAAAAACCAAAAATGAAACCTGCTCAACCGTTTTTGACTGAAAAAAATTCTCTTTTCAATAAAGCACGTAGAATGGTAACCCGATTTGCAAAAAAAAAAAAAAAAAAAAACAAAAAAAAAACAAAAAAAAAAAAAAATACAGAACATCTGCAGACCACATAATGAAAAACAAAATCGTCTTAATTTTTTTTACCTTAGGGTCTACTCAATTTTATAAAAAAATTGAAATTATAAATTGTATTGAGAGCGAACATAGAAAAAGGCAAGCTGAAAATATTACATTATATAGTTTTTCATACCTAAGAAGAACACTGTGAATCTATTGACTCCTAAGCATGTATTCTATACCTCGTCTCCTTAATTTGCGTATATCATTCGGCTGTTCTACACGAAAAAAAAAGGTTGAATAGGCTCCAAAGCGAGAAAATTAGTTAAGAGAATAAACTAGTTGGTTACAAAAACAAGTCAGTTAGTTAGGGCGACAAACCAGTTGGATGGGCCAACAAACGTGGTTGGGTTATAACCTAGCCACGTTAGTCGCTTGGAGCGTATTTAGCCATGCCGACAGTTGAGGCAGCCAATTATTTCTCTCCGTGTATTCTTTTCTGTCGATCACAACTCTCTCCATCTCCGACACTGTCTGTAACAATTAAGATTGTAGAGAAATCTTCTGCACATTGGGTAGCGTGGCACATAAAGTTATACACGAATTGCGTTGCAATATAGCGTTTGAAAAAAAAAGCTAAAGGCCTATTTACTAACATATTTTGGTGGTTTTGTTTTCCGTAATCGCTCCTATGCGGGGTTTGGTGTACACGGCTGTCGGCTACTTTGCTCAGCGATTGCAGTCGCAAGCGCACTCATGTCGAATTGGTGTTTCATACTTCTAGATTTTGTTTAACTCAATGATTTTTATATATAACTCGTCCAACATTTTTTTTTCCATAAAAATGTTTTCAATTATATCTGCGTAACTTACAGCTTCGTAAATACACTTGCAACATGATTTAGGTGATGGACCGCGATGCGGTTGGCTTCTCGAAAGATTCGTAGTGTGCGGTTCAAGTATTTATGCTCGTGGACAAAGTATAAAGTTCGAACAAATATTAATCTGAAATGACCATCATTATGATGAAAAATATTACTTTATTTAATTCCAAAAGACTATTTTCGAAATAGTCTTCCATTGTAAAGAGATTAATGCTTCATGGTATTCATAAATTCTGAATATTTTTCATATCAATCAAAAAGTTTCGAAAGAAAGTATTTAACGACTTTAACCTTTGTCCACTTGTATCTTAGTTTGTAAGACACATCGCTAACACTCGCTATACGCACGCATTCCCTTCGACACTATTCACGTACAAGCGCGACACTCCGCACAAAACATTCATCGAGGAATCTAATTTTTCAACTACTTTTCAATAAAACGATAAGATGGAAGTTTCAAAATGTAAATAATTCCATACTTTTACTGTATATCTGTGGTATGAATCAATAATATTTATTAATCTTTACGCAATTCGCTGTAACCATTTTAGTAGTTATTTACGTTAATAATTTAATGATGTCATTGCATTATAATGAAGATTTTTTCCAATTTTTTATACAACGACAATTCCATATTTCGGATTCTGATTGTAATTTCTGCATAGTTCTCCGGACTTTCACATAAATTATAATTACTAACATTTTATTAAATAAAATTTCCATTACACGTTTCAAAGCATATTTAAAAAATCTTGAAACTTGCTATCAAAATAATGAGTCATTTTCTCTCCGAAAATGTATCACACATATTAAAAGTTCGATTGTTTCCGAAGACCTCAATGCTTCGCGACAAGAGAATAATCATTTACACAATCAAAGACATTCAAGATACCAAGAACATTATTATCCGATAACAATTATGCCATAAAGTTATTGATCAATCAAATATCATATAAAAATAATAGGGTAACAAACTTTGAGAAACTTTTATTTATTATTTTTTACGAGAAAGACTTAAAAAGATCTCGAAGTCAAAACTTTTAGAATTGCATAAAAATTCGAAAAAAAAAAAATGAATGAATTTATTTTATGAAATTAAAAAAGTTATTTTATTTGTAGAATCACTATCTAAATTAATTTGGTAATTTTTTTGGCAATACTATTAATAATTGCAATAGCAGTGACTTATTTTTCAAATTTATGTCTCGCCCGGAAGCACTGAAATTAGAATCGAATCCCGGTTTTCTTTTGAAAGATAAGTGCATGGTACGGACGTACGTTTGTATGGAGTAAGAGAAAGTTTTGTTTCTGAGTGTCGCGCTAGAAACAAGAATCGATTGACACTTTGACACCCATTGTATTGTAGGCTGCGACCGTTATAATCTTAATATTCATTTCACATACTGTGTCTACACTTTTCAATTTTTTAAGGTGAAAAATTGCAAAGCTCAATGCAAATCCTGAGCATGACATTCTGAGATTTTCAAACCGTGGGTACGATAAGCCTTTTTTTAATTCACCTATGATCAATCATTGCAAATATCAACTTTAGCTGATTAATAAATCACGTTGTGTGTGAGAAATTGAGAAATAATTCAGAATTCAATTCATCTACCAGATAATGATAATTGAATAATCAGCTAGAGTTGATAGTCGTAACGATTAAGCTATTGGCGAATTATTAAGAATCTGGTGAATACGAGTTGCTTTCCCCAAATTTCCATCTTAAGGTAGACCCTCTGTCATGTGCTAGTCAAATCAGTGAGAATTTTGCCAAGGTGTTTCTAAAAATTTCGGTGGTTCAATTGACGGTTTTGAAAAGTAGTTTGTGCGACTGCATGAGTTCTTAATATGAATATAATCATGGACGCGGTTAAAAAAATTACACTATTATATAAAAATATCGGTTAAAGAGTTTTTTGCATTCAGTTTTATATTAGGAAAAACGATAATTTTGTTTATCGAAAGATGCTTCATTGATTTACCGGAGATATTTTTTTAACAACTTGTACGAATAAAGAATCCGTCCGCAAAATCAATAAAGTATCTTTCAATAAATAAAATGAGCTATTGCTCGTTATAATCGGACTAGTATTTTAAATATATAAAACTGGATGCTAAAATCTATAAAAACGTATGTAAAAATTCAACACTGATTTGATTAGCATGTAGTGGACCTTAAGGGAAACGAATCACCTAAAAATCGTCAGAAATAAAAGTCGCTGCAATTGCACATATTTCATCGTTCATCTAACTAAAAAACATACCGCTGAGCAATCACAACAAGTGAAATGTTATCATAAGTGACATTTTCAGTTTGTAGTCAACATCATTGGAGCAATTTTTTCATTTTATTTGGCACTTGTTTATTTGTGGTTGGTATGCTGGACCAAATCGTTTTTGCAAAGCCCAATTCTCAGGAAACCCGACTCGATTGTAGGAATTTCCGTGCATAGTAACAATTTTGTTAAACTTCCTTGTCAATTTCTGGAAAAGATCTGCAATCGGAAATACCAACACTTGGACAGGTGAAAGTTTTTCCACAAAGAAAATGCGGCCTTGCGAAACGCATTTGATACAGCAGTGCAACGTGTATTTCACGAGAAGGGCAAAATAGAAGAAGAATTTAGCACTGACGGACTTGATTACAATTAAAAAATTTGATTTAATGAAAATGCTCGAATTTTTGTATTTGCCCATTGCTATTCCATATATGTAATTGCAGCCTATTTAAGGAAAATGAAATGCTTCACAGTAGTGAAAACATTGCTAAATTTTTTAATACGTTTTTACAATTTTCGGTCATTCAATTAACAGTTGCGAGGGGTTACTCACGTAGCACTAATAATTCTGAGTATATATAAATATATTCACAGCCGTGATTCGAATATAGTAATAGAAAATCGACTGATATGCAAATGCCCGGCGTTACGTTTGTTCGTGCGGTTTTTTTTTCCCAAGAATAAACTAGAACAATAGTTCAATTATGACACGCAATAGCTCATTTTCATTGTTGAAAAATTCTTAAACGGTTGACCGTCCAGATTTTATATAGTTTTTATTGTCCACAATCTACAGCCATTTGTATGTCCGATGTTATGTTAGGCTAAGATAATCAAACGGTTGGATGTTTTGAACTACCAATCTATGAAAAATATAGACGGTCGATCGATAAAGCATCTTTTAATAAATAAAATGAGCTATTGCTTCTCTTAGTCGGACAGCTATTGCGGTTTAATCTTTCTTAAAAATGGATGAAAAAACATGACTTCAGACATTCTCAGATATTAATCAATGTACTTTTCATATCAATAGCTGTGAGTGTATTTGTATATTAGGAGTTAATAGTAGAAACGCTGTAAAAGCGACCCAATTTCTATATTTAAGGGTTAAGTCTTTAGAAAAGGGTTAAAAAATACCAACAGTAAATGCAGTATATAAAATGAATCTTAACACTTAGACATCCGACATGCCTTATCCACTTTTACTTGCACCCAACGGTTATCCATCATGGTCAGTACTGAAACTCATCGGGCATATTTTCTACTGTAACATACTTAAGAATTAAGACGATACAAAGACGGTAACTCGCTTTTCCACTTTCGACTAAATTAAAGAACAAAAATATTTTTAAAAAATAATTAGAGAGCCTTAAGGTAGTACCGTCGCTGCAGCCAAGTCAATCGAATGTTGAAATAAAAAAAAAAAAACATTTTGAACTGTTTGGCAGGAGGAAATGGTATATGTTAAAGTGGATCGGATCCAAAAAGGTCTGACTTAATGAAGAAAAAACTTATAATAATGAATTTATAAAATAATAACTCAATTTGCGTTAATAAATCCACAGGCATATTTTTACGCAATTTTTAATGAGAAAAATTTGCCATTTTCTTTCGATCTTGTCGAATTATATCTTACTTTGTATTTCGATAGATACTCTAGAACTTCTCCGGAAAACATTAATAATAATGATTGTCGTTTTCAAATAACAGCTATTTGTTTATGAAAAAAGTAAGAAAAACTTTTAATTCCGGTCAGAAGTAAAACTAAGAAAATTATTCGGTGCATTCGTGAAGCATCTTTCAGAAAACAAGATGAGCTATCACTCGTCAACTTCGGAATAACATTACAAACTTGCCTTATAAGAAATTGCATGAACGAAATGCCTGTGGATTTATTGATGCAAACTGGGTTATTATATTGTAAAATCATCGTTATACATTTTTTCGGCATTGAACAAGAGTTACTTAAATCAGTTCCACCTCAATTTACACTAGTTTCGCCTTTACAATAACCGTTCAAACCGTTTACCGGCACAGCCTTAATTTCGTTTGTGTTAAAAAATACAGGAAATAACTTGTCAATTGTGATGAAATCTGTGGTAGTCAAATCGTTTGAAATAATGTATTTGCTGTAAATATTAGTCGTTAGAAGAGAACAAAAGAAAACCCTTTTGGATGAATACACTACGAGAGTCGATTGTCAATTGCTGAGAATATAAGCGATTTGACTTGTGACGCGAGCCGGTAAATGAGAACGGCGGAACGTTGGTTTACAGTACTTGGTGTCCGGGCGAGGCTGGCCGAGTACCGAAAGACAACCCGCGGCCGCAGCACCCCATGATTCCTCCACGTCGTCAGACACCCACGCAGTGGCAACGCTGCCGCACGCCCGTCACGCCTACTTCCCATCAGCTCCCAATATCCCTAAGTCTGCAACCGCCACTTGGGGACCCATTAACAAAAACCTCATGTGGAAGGTAACTACTAACTCACGGCTTTAACGCCTCGCTATACTAATAATACTATTAATATTAATGTACTCTATGAAAGCTTTTCGTTGAAAATTTCCCAAACTTTTGTCCCATTGAGCTTTGTGTTGCGGAAATAATTCCGCTATTTCAAGGGTATGGAAATATGAAACCCTGTAATTTCATATACTCTTTTCAGTAATCAGTTTTGTAATTAAGGGCATTGAATCACCTGGAAATTATTAAAATTATTGTGGTGTTGCAGTTTCACATATATATTTCTTCAACTTCACCAAAAAATATCATTGCGCAAGCACGAAAAATTGTACATTTTTATGGGTGGACTTTTTTTGGCCGCCTATTTCATGAGTGCAATAGCACATTTCAACACTAAGGAGAAAAAAACTTTTTTTCGCGAGTGTGACTCTGTAGTTCGAGCCAAAGGCGAGTTCTATAGTTGACGAGCTAAAAAAGTTGAATGAAAGTTTTCAGTAAGATGTCGGGAACGTGCGTTTTTTTCAAGCTACAGCTTCGGGAAAAGTGCAATTTTCTCGATAACAGACTGACATTTTTCTTCTTTATTTTGCATTTGCACCACTGGATAAAGTTAGTTTTGCAGGATTCAATTCTCCTTTTAGGGGTACTATTTTTCGTCTCACGATAGGGGTATTCATTTAAAGATTTCTTGCAAGAAATATACTTATTTTATACAAATGTTTTTTGTTTCAATAACATCTTTTACTAAATTCGATTGCAACGTCTGCGAAAAATGTTGGACATAGCAATTTCATTACTTGACATTTCGCACCGTTCAACGAAAAGCTTTCAGACCGCATTTTTCCATATCCTTGTAAAAAAAATTGGTATTTTCGGCAAGCACGTATATCTTCGGGAACTCGAATCACTAAATACTTTCTACCATCCACGAAGCCTTGAAGCATGTAGTCGCTTTTACGTCCTATTGATAGAAAAATGTACTAAAAAAAATATTAATATTTTCCACAGAACATTTCTTTTAAATCTTACTCCCGCGACTCTGGCCACGGTGGTTCGGAGCAGGAAGACTCTCCCCGTACTCACACGGCAATGACTCTGGGACACTCAGCGAGAACACGAGATCGTCGAATTCTAGGCGACACAAACGAGATCGGCAACAGTCGTTCGACAGGTCGAAGAGCAGCCTCACCTTACAATCACACCTACACGGAAATTCGAGACGGTGGTCGTGTCGGTGGCTACTATCAGAGCCACGTGGCTCATCACCAGAATCACGGAGGTCACGGACACGCATCGCGCGGTACAGTCGGCGAGGACGATCCGGTTTACGAGGAGATCGAACGAGGCGGTGAGGTACAAGTGTCAGATTTGTCGGACGAGGACGGACGACGTCAGAGCGACATGAGTCGGCAATCGTCGCGAAGTTACGGTGATCATCGACCGTTGATTCCCTGCTCGCCGGCGAACGACAGAAATCTCGTCCACTACGGACAGACAGTCGATCGGAACGTTTTACACTTCGATCCCACGCAATATGGCGCAACTCAGGACAGAAGTCTGAACGCCTGTTGGGAAAAGTTGCGAAGACAACCGGCCAAGTACGAATTGGGCGAAATGCCGAGAATGCCAGGTACCGTTGCGGTATTAGACGGTCACACAGTCGTCTGTCATCTTCAACCACAGACCGACATGTATCAGCCGCATACCGGACGCGGAATTCCGCCACCGTCTTACAGTGAATGCTAGACGCGTCTCTGCCAATCTCGTGATTATTCTCGAGAATAATAATAATAATAATAATAATAATAATAATAATAATAATAATAATAATAATAATAAAGGAAATTCAAAAACGCTTAGGAATATTCAACGCGGTTTGAACGGATTACGGCCACGAAGCTGAAAGTGCAATTTCGTACGCATTTCGGATATTCCGCAGATATACGGAAACGGCCGTGCAAGAATTCGTCAGAAACGTGATAGATATAATCTCTCGCGCGATTAACGAATCGGCGACAACGTTTTTATCGTGAAACGCAGGCTCAATTTCGTAAAAATCGTGACAACAGATGATAGCACTGATGTTTTTCTTTTTTCTTTTCTTGGGCCGAAGAACTCGAGAATATTTCTAATTGAACATTCCGTTGCGATGGACTCGCTGAAATACGCAATTTGAACGGTTCCGCATCGACTGTGTTGTGATCTTGTGCGCGAATCGACTTTGTCACGTGCTAAAATCATCGTTTACGTTTAAGGATGCGTGTATGAAAGAAAAAGAGAGAGAGATTACCGCGGGGACAGGCGACATGATTATAAAAGTGCGTGTGACCGGAGAACGGATGAACGTGTGTTAATTATAGGGATTTAATAATTGTATATTTGAGTAGTTGCGCTGAACGCGGGCTTAAAGCGAACGAGAACTCGATTTGGGTGGAGTCAACGATTTCACTACGAAGCCATTGTTGAACATCGTTAAGGTATTACCGTGCAAGTCAAATTCGTGTGTTTCTACCATTTTTTCTTGTTCCGCCAACTGTTTTGAAGCGTGTAAATACATCAACAGACACGCTTTGAAAAGAAAACACGCTGATATTTTTTTGGTCTTTGTCATCCATCTTTGTATTGGAAAAAAACATAATATTGGCCCCGTTCTGACGTGCAATCGCTCATTTTGTTCATTCAAACATGCTTTCTTAATTGACCAATTTTTTATTCTTTATTAGGTGTTTAAAAGTTACAAATCTTTATACGTCTAATGTTAGGTTAGATTAGATAAACAAGCGGTTGTAAATTTTTACAAAGAACACGATTAAAAAAGATCTCCAGTCAATCAACAAAGCATCTCTCAATAAATAAAATGAACTTTTTCTCGTCGTAATCGGACTAAAATTATGGTTTTTGTGTAATATAAAATTCCATGCTAAAATAGTATATTACACACCTAGGGCAGTAAAGTAAGAAATGTCTCGGCTTCGCCTCGGCCGACAATTACATGTGATCTGAGGCTTTCTTATTTACTGCCCGAGGAGTGTATACGATTTTTCTCATCGACGGAGCCGGAAACCGGGAACTTCGTTCCGCGCAGCGGAACGAAAGTTGTCGCTTTCGGCCCGGAGGTGAGAAAACACTTTATCGAACATTTGTGTGTATCAGTGTATTTTCTTTTTAACTCGAGTCCATGGTTATATTTGTAGACTAAGGTGCAGATGCACAAATGCTCTTCAACATCGACAATTGAACGACCAAAACTGTCAGAAACGCTTTTGAACAATTCCCTCGAACTTGACTAACACGTATCGTAAGGAATGAATAACTAAGCATAAATTGCACTATGAAAACAACAAAAATTGATGAAAACACTACAGAGTAACGGAATATTATTAAAAACTTTATGTCTTTAAATGGCATGTCAAGATCTTTTATTTTCAAAAGTTGTATTTTGGAAACGTTATGTTGTGAAATAAAAATTAAACTTAAAGTTTTTTGTTTCTTCTTAAAACGGAGTTATATAATGAAGGATGCTGCGTACATACATTTGCGAAAAATATCGTTTCGATGAGAATTTCAGTACTTCGCGGTAAGAGTATTTGGACAATACAACAAAAATGAACGTCATGAACATATTGAGAACATACATTCTGAATAATAGATATGCCAAATGGTTAAAAACAAGACGAGTTTTTTGAAGACCCTATTTTTTAATAGACTTTTTCGAATTCTTAATTCTTAACATGAAATAAATTTTGTATGATTCGGAAAGTCTCATTTTCGTAAATTTTTATGAAACCACGCGTTCAGCAATCGTAAAACTTTTCATGTACAATAAATGATTTTTTTACCAAAAAATATCGAACTTTTTCAAATTATTAACCATTTCTGAAAACAAAGGTAAAATGCACAATGGTAAAAAAATTCTTTAAAAAATCAGCGTGCTTATTACATAAAGAATAATCTAAGTTTCCTAAAAGTTTGTAGAGCAATAATATGTTATTACTACTTTCTCAATATCTTTCTGGCATTATTGCTTTTCGAAATCAATGCTTTCAGTACCTACAAAAGACGTTAATTAATAAAAAGAAAGAAAAAAATTCCTGCTCTGGAACAGTTAATGTTAGATAAATTAGCGAATTAATTGCATTTTACGAAAAAAGTCGTTTTCTGACAGTCTCGAATCGAATAAAACTTTTGATTGTGAATGTACGTACGAGGCATCCTTAAATTCAGAATCAATTATGTAGTTAGATAAAGATGTATAAAATATGGAGATGGATTTTTTCATGTTCAAATCTAATATTTACGCTTGAATATAAAAACCATTGAGACACTCTAGTGTTTTCGTAATTATAATACTCTTATAAGGCCATATTAATCGTACTCGCATAAAAAAGAAACCACTGATTCATCCGAAGGCTGCTGCCGGAATCTTTGAGTTCATTCGACCGAGTCTCGAGCGCGTAATAAGCTAAAACCGTCGTGAAAAATTCCGCAAGTTATAGAGATCGACTCCCAAACGAACAAACGAACGAACATTCTAGGGATAATGCGGAAAAAAACCCCAGTGAATCTGGCCAGTCCTTCGTTACTACGATTGAGAAATGAATCGAAAAGAAGGAAAAAAATAAGTAAACATATCGGTGACATTGCCTCGTGTTTTTTTAGCCCGACATGATGAATGAACACTTGTGACGTAAAAAATAAAACAAACAAGAAAAAAGCGATCGACTAGTCTCGTGACTATCGAAAGGGCATCGATTTGTGAACGACTAAACTTGTCCATACAGATTCCTACGATGGGACAAAAGAATCACGTGACTCTCAGAGTCTAAAGAGGAAAAAAACAAAAAACTTCATAAATATAAAAATAAAAAAGTGATTGTTGCCCGATAAGCGCGTCTTTCGCTGACGCCGGCATCTTGCCCGTGATTAGCTTTGGAACGTTTTTCGTCCCCAAAATATTATTTTTATAAATAACGAGTAGATAAAAGATGACAAAAAAATCCGTGCAAAAGTGTACAAGGAGATTGTACTTGTGAAGAAGGGAGTTAAAGCGATTGAACAATGGTTATATATACATTATATAAATATATATATAACTTGTCGATAAGTCTTAACGGGCGACGGAGATTTACGGTAAAAGACACAACTTAGTCACTGTTTTTTACTATCTTTCGTTATCATTATTATTATTATTTTTTATTATTATCATTATTATTTTGCGACGGCGGAGTTCCGCGCTCTATTTATTTTTTTACCGATCGAATCCTTTAGTGTTTAGAAATTGATCAGCGAGAGTTGAATAATTTTTTAAAAAACGCAGGTCTCATTAGTGATGCGAGATTATAATTATTTCACAATCGACTTTCTATCACCATAGAATCGATTAATCAATTCTTACATGGGTCGATATACTGCAAATCGATTCTTAAATATATTGATTCGAATCTTTCGTAAATCTTGGGCACTCATGTCTAATCCACCAATAATTACAGACATTGTTAGCGAGCTAAACTTAAAAGACACCGTTAGAAATATTCAGAATATTCATATATATTTATCGCAAGTTTTCATGCATTAACCAGCATTTTTATTTCAATGTACAAGTATTAAGCGATATTTAAGTACTTTTCTGTATTACCTGCGTGAGAAATTCGACTTTTCGCCTCTGATCACCCGCTGCGATAGGTAGCGCCTTTTGGATGTCAAAGAAATTTAATGGCTTCACACTAGTCAAATCGGTGCTATATTTAAAAAATCTTTTTCACGGTTTTTTGTGGTTTAATAACTGTTTCGAGTAGCTCCTTACGTAGCAGCATTAGTTCTTGATACACAAATACATTTGCAGCAGTATGAAAAGTAAATATATTGATATCTGGAAATGTCCGATGGCATGTTTTTTAGCCAGTTACAAGAAAAAAATAAACCGTAATATCAATCCGATTATGACGAGCAATAGCTCATTTTGTTTATTGAAAGATGCTTTATCGATTGGTCGTCTGAATTTTTCATAGCACTAGTAGGTCAAACGATACTACCGTTTGATTATCTATCCGAAACTAATCAGGTATACAAATGTCTGTAACTTTTGAACAACTGATACTATAAAAAATCTGAACGATCAATTGATTAAGACAGCGGCATATACTTGTATATTAAGTACTAATTCCGCTATGAGGACTATGAGGAGTCCCTTGAAACTGTCAATTCAATCACCGTAAATTGGAAAACGTTTTAAAAATGTAGCACTGATTTGAGTAGTGTGAAGCACTCCATCCGCTCTAAATCAGTGGCATAAAGGACCAACATTTTAAGACAACAGGTACTACGGAAAATAGGACGTGGGGCCTGGGTGTAAATGAAATTTTTAACTTGTATGAACTCAACACTCGTCAAGATTTCCATTTTACACTCTTGACACCCAAATAACACTTATATCGAACACAACGTTTTGTAATGTGCTTATTATACCGTTTATTAGTTTTGACAGTATACTTATATATTGAATTGAATATACCTCTGAGTGTTTATCAATTTCCGATAAAAGCATATTAATTTTCGTAAAAAAAAAATTGTCATGTACTTATGAGGACTGATTAAGCTAAAAAATATGATTAAAAATAATCTTGAATTTGATATACACAAAGTACTATAAATTTTAAAAACATGTGTACAGTCATAAGCATCCCAGAATCAAAGTTATAAGTTTTCATTATTATATTTAACATTTATTGTATTATTGATTTAATAAGTATTGTTTTGTCATAATTATCAGTCATTTTTATGAAAAGATTGTCTAAATTTCTGGTTTTCATTTTAATTTTAATTTTTTATTTCCAGAGATCTTTTTATGAGCGCTGTATATTATTATCGTAAATGATAATTATGAAAACAGCTTAATCATTAGTTTTTTTAAATTTCAAATAATTATGCGGACTTTCAGATTTCCGCTATATATAAACAATACAACATCTTTCAATTGGCACAGTTTTCTGATTAAATGGTTTTTAGCTTTCAAGGTCTGGTTTTGTACGAGGCAAAATGTTTCTGGTTGGAGTTTCGGAATTTGGGATGTACTGAAGATTGTATCAACCATACACTGCAAAAACAAAGTGTGTTGTTTCCTATGGTTTACATTGTCGTCACTTTTTACACACTTTCAAGCGTGTTGCTTATCCATGGTAATGATATGTTAAAAGAATACGCTTCAAAGTGTGTAAAAAGTGACTACAACGTAAATGATAGGAAACAACACACTTGGCAACACGCCTTGTTTTTGCAGTGTATTGCTTAATCTCTTTGTTAGCAAGATTTATTTTTTAACAAAATGCCCTTAAAAAGTACGTTAGCTCAAAAAATGGGATCTGGAAAGCTAAGCAAAATCCGTTGATTGATTTGATGAAAAAACCTACGTTATGGAAAAAAAATTATATTCCAGGATTCTGCCACATTATATCACTGATGACATTAACAAATTTATTGTACTTCATGTGCATTTTTATCAGATTTAGATACAGATACGTTAAAAAAATAATAGTATCGTCAATAACAAATATTATTCAATGCTCTTTAGTCGATAACGCGGTCCTCTTAAGAACGTCGAGTACGTAACGTTTTTCGTGTGTTTTAATTTCGTAAACTTCGTCAAATTCTTTGGGTACTTAGTGACATTAATTTTGTCTTTTAATTTGGGTACTAAATTTTTGGTCATCGTTATTTTTTCTGTTATTATACACTTTTTTTATCATACAAGTATCCATTCAAAATCGGTTCATTAACAAATGATTTTTTTCTTGATTATCGATTATTGAAATGAATTTTTGTTTAAGAATCGATTTAATACAATAAAAATTTCGCATCACTAAGGGTTATTCGGATTTGCAATTTGGGTTTCGCTAAAAGATTACATAGTCGGGATGTGACAGCCGATTCGCATCGACACTTTGTCTAATTTCGACGCGATGCTCTATTTATTATTTTTTGTTTTTCTTGCCACCGCAACCCTTGATTTAGTGTGACTTTCGCATTGTCAAACCGCAGAAGCGAAAGTACCTACTATACCGTAGACAATTATGAATATAAATAGCCCCATTAAAGGTACAGCTGTGTTAAATATATGAATGTCCCGGTGTCTCTGCAATAAGTATTTAACCACCTGTTGCAGCGCAAAAAAAAAAATCTAAAATCCGTATCAATTGTTTAGATCATGGAAAAATCGTTGTAAAAAATAAATGAGGTAGGAGCGATAAATGAGACAAAGACATGCGGAATTAAATGCATGTTCCAATATTTAATTATCCCTTTACCCAACGAACTACGTATCCTTGCACTTAAGGTGGTTCTTGCACCAACATGAAATCAAGTTTTGTCGGTAAAAATAAGAAAAAAGAAAAGCGTAATATTATTAGAAAATGACTCCAAAGTTTGAAATAGTTTGACTGTACAGTTTTCAAAAACAATGTACAGTAGCCTCCCGCTAAGTGCTCGCTCGCTAAGTGCTCGCCGAGGCGCCTTCCCCTCGATCGGGAGGCGTGAATGTTCCCCCACCAAGACTACGAGCCCGGCCGATCGCGGACGAATGCGCCCGAGCTCTGCCGATCTCGGCCGAACGCGGCCCGAGCTCGCAGAATCTCTACGGAGAGGTGGTAACTCGCTAAGTGCTCGTTTTTACCCCTACAGCCCCGTAGGCGCGCACTTAGCGGGAGGCTACTGTACAATTAATATTTGGCTAGTATAGGGAATAACGCTCGTGCAGCGTTTTACCTTTGAACATTTTTATCTTTTTAATTAATATCATCAAATAGTGAACTATACGTTCGAGGTAATGAACATTTAAAAATATATATATATTGTCAAAGAACTTGGTTGATTCACTGTGCCACATTGCAATAAGATGGTATTGAAGGCCATAAACCAAACGAGACGTATGTATGACATGAACAAAAAAAAATATGGCGGTCGTAGAATGTCAAGTGACTCAGATATGATAATTTCATAAGTTATAATTTACAACAGACGAATATAGAAAGTACCGCTTACCATTCGATCAATATGAGTTATTTGTAACTTCGCTTACTGATGAAATTAACTTTCGTTCATTAGATCGTGGCGAAGACGAAAATAGTCTGGCATATATGATTCATAAATAGTGCAAGAACCGCCTCAATACACTTTATTTTGTCATACGTATTGCCATAAAAGAAGCATTAAACGTGTATAAATAGAATCGATACTGTAAGTTTATCATTTACTGAGGGAGAAGAATTCGCGGTTCCAACATTTTTAAAGCCAACCGATCTGCAGAAATCGAGTTTGTAGTGCATTATCTATTCTGCATATAAAAGATTTTTAAAAATGATTTAAGTGTGATCAAGTTTATGGCAGCAAGCACGATTTTCGTATTGAATTTTTCAGAAATAAAGACGTTTATTCTCGTTTTATTTAAAGACTGTGCATACTTTTACTGATACACTTTTTATTTCTAGTAAAATTATGACTCTACGAAAGAAGGTTTAGAACGGTTTGGCAAATTAAAAACATTTCCTGCCCGATTATCCGTGCAAGCAAAAAGAATTATCGAATATACAAATTACACGTACCGCACGAAATAATTTCGAAAAAACCTGTTTCGATCAATGGTAATTAATTTTTGTAATCTATGCACTAGTTTGATTACGTAACGTCTGTCATTTTTTAAATGTACGGGTCAATTTCTTAGTGACGGGATTTTCTTTAGGATTCTTCACACAAATTTGTCCAAACTAAACTTTGATTGCATTCGAATTTTCGTACTTTGTGGGACGTGAAAAATCTAAATATACAAAACGTCATTGATGATTTTATAATAGCAATGATTTTGTTGGTCAATAATGCCAAAAACTTGTTAACATGTGAGTAGAATAATAGCTTAAGAAATTTACAGGAATATTTTTTAACTTTTTTTTAAATTTTGATATATCTGCAAAATATATTCTCATATTTATTTTTAATATAAAAATTGACTCGTTTATTTATTCCCTCAAGAATTTGACATACATTTTTTTTAATAGAGTTAAAAAAACCTTAAGCACATTATTAAATTATTATTAAAATTGAAAAAAATCTATAAATATTGAATAAAATGAGTCTACTTTTTTATACCAATATGACTATATATTCTGGAAACGGAATTAGTAGCAGATTATTCAAGGAGTAAAAAAAAGAGTTCACAAGTACTGGAATTTTTATGAAATCTTTCTATATGTTCGGATGTTTGGAAAAAAATTCAAAGTTCATTGACTTACCGTTTAATAAGACAAAAAAGAAATTCAGTCGTAAAAAAGTCGTTAAAAACATACGTATACGCAAAAAATTGCGAAATTGTTTCGTGATATAAAGAAACGATGTTTCCTATATTTTTTTTCACCAATTTCAAGGTGACTTTTTTGAGATTATTAATTTCCAAGAGGAAAAATTGTAGTATCATCAATGACGTTGATTTTTCTCCCACATTATTCTTTTGTTACAAAGTCTTGAAATTCTAAACGTATTAAATTGATTGATTGGAAATGCATGGGTGATGTACCTTAAGCTCCACTGTCACTCGAAACAGTCCGTTTGGCAAAACGTTACCGCCCCTCTGCCGAAATTTTTGCGCTGCAAAGCGTTAACTGTTTGGTGTATCTAAAAAAAAAGGAAAAAAGTGCTATAATCGACTGGTTGGTATAACGTAATAAATTTAAGGGCGCGTAGATCCGACATGCGAAACAAATTTTTCTAGAGAGTCGAGTGTATGAATGTATGTATGTGCGCGTGTTGATAACATTCCGCGATTTATTGTTCAGGACACCGAGTTTCGGATTTCAAAGTCCAATTATCCGTAGATTAAAATGTACAGCGAGGTGTAGTGAGAATTCATTTCGAATACGTATACCGAAAAAAAGCACCGTCACGCCAGTTCGAATTTTCGTAACTCGTCTTTGAATTTAAGCATGTTCTACACATAAAATTCTCAATCAAACGATCGAATGGATTAGAATTTAAATACTTAGAGAAAAGAGAAAAATCTAAGAAACATCAACGACATTGCACATACTTACAAAATTGATTTTTAATAATGATAATAATAAAAAGCTATTAACCCTAAAGAAAGAACATAATTAACAAACTTTTAGAAGTTGACATTTCTTCTCTTATGAAATTAAACAGTGGTTTACTCTGATTGTTTACGTTTCCTAAATTGCCTTTTTCAAAAAATTGTTTAAATTATTTTCATGAAATTTTTCGATGAATTATCCTGCGACTTCTTTTGTATAACATGGATTTTTTTGTAGACCACTTATACAAAAATATACCCAAACTTTGTTACTTTTCAAGTATTTCTCTAAATTGCAATAAAAAAATTATTTAAAAAGACTTTTAGAAGACTGCTTTTTTTAACAAAGTAACTGACACGATCTCTTTTAAATATCCTGAATCGGAACAAAAGTAATAAAAAAAAACACACATACATTCAGAAAATTTTACCAATGCCTTTTATAAGGAAAAAGGAGATCTTCTAAACCTTTGTTCAATAACAATTTATTTTTTTGAGCAATTTATTAATAACTTGTCGATATTATTATTGTCAAGAATCAATGTTTTTGGTATCTTCAATGAGTACTTTTTTCTCAGTTTTTTTCTTTCTCGTGAAATCCTCAAATTTGTATCCAATGAAAAATTTTGTTTGAAATTTATATATAGTACATGGTTAACGGCGTTTGCTTCACCGCGGTTATTCGTAATAGTTAAGGGCGAGTCACCCAACCCCCGTTATCGTCGCGAAAAAACTTATTTCGAGAATTTGTAAATAATGTATATAAGGCTTTGTACATGTTGAATACTTGTAATGTAAATGAGAATGACGAGATAAGAGCGTAATTATTAAATGTGAGATACTTATAGATGAATAAGGAGAAGTGTTTAGTTTAAGTAGTGAAAGACGATGAACAATTTGATGTGACGGTGGAAAGAACAAGAAAACGTGTAAGATTAACTTAAGGTCTCGGCATAATAGGTATGTAAATAAACTAAGCGAAGAAAAGAAAATATTGAAAGCCCAAGTAATTATTGGATATTTATGACAATGTCGTACGAACGGCGATGGAGATTTGAAATTGAGAAAGAATTTAAAATACAACAACAACAACAACAACAACAGGGAAGAAAAAAATCCATTAGGAAGCAGAACTCATCACGCTAAAGTGCGGACGTATTCGGTCCAGGGCCAATTGCAAGCAAACAAAAAATCTAAGGGATACCATTGTGCGAAAAACAATTATCAGATGGAAGAAATATATAATGCATGTTTTATCCTTAGCCATTTTATCAAGTAATGTCCCTCTCCTCATCTCTCACATTGAGAAAAAAACAAACGTAACACTAATGCTTAAATATTACACTTTCTGTCTGTATGTCGAATCGATACATTACTTCGTTTTTTTTCTCTCTTCTTTTTTTATACACATTTCGACCACCTCTACTGCGTTTTCCGATTAATGTGAAAACAAGTCCCAAAACGAATTTGCAGATCGGATCAGGCCAAACCAATTGTTAAATTTATCGTTTTTTTGTATATTTTGTTGTATAAAAAACTGAAGAATAAATAATACTAATGCCGCAACGTGAGTGAAGTTAGCGATGCTCAAAGTGAAGCGCGAAATATATTGTGATATCGACCTCTTGTACTTCGCCGTGCGAATATGTATACATACATATGTATTTATATATACGTAGATATATATAGATATATATTTATGTCTCTCGAGCGAATAACGTTTGGGACTCGTCGAAGCATACACCAGTACGGTACTTATACTTCATCGCCTATTCGCGCGTACTGTCAAATTCGCGTAGCGACATTATTGTAAAACAAATATTTTTCAACTCGAAAGAGCTTCGTTTCTTGATTTTTAATGCTTCTCTAAGACTGTCTAATACAACAAAACTGAATAAATAAATGTGTACCAATCTCTGAATTCGACAGACTCGTCATTCACACCACCCTATCCCAGTCCAATCTCATTTGGCTTTAGGCTTCCAAGTGGTAAATTTTATTTTAGGATGTCTCACACATAAAAATTCTTAAAGAAAAAATATTATTTCGATTTACAACTTCCTGACAAGAGAAAATTAAGAAAATGAAGCAACCTTATTGAAGATACTAAGAACATTGACTTTAATTAATAAGATGACCAAAAAGGTACTAACGAACGGGCAAGAAATAAAACAGTTCAACAAGCTTTCAGTACTCACTTAAAGGGATGAGAATTAGAAATATTGATACATATTTTCAACAAAATTGCCAACCTCAATATTTTTAAGGGGGGGGGGGGGGGAGTCAGGTCAAAAATTTAAAAAAATCGATTATTTTTTTTTTCTGTGAAAACATTCATTTCCATGTAATCTATCTATTAGTAAAGTTATAAGCCGGAATTCGCAAAAATGGCTAAGTTTCTACGGTACCATTCATATTTAATTTTCTCAAAAGTCGTAAAAATTACCAGAATATTATATTTGAATTTTAAATTATTTTATTTATTTATTTTTGTTATATGCAGACATTATGGCCGATTTTTTGTTCACACAAAATAATGAAGGGTGTTAAAAAAAAAAAAAATCAAATATTTTTTTTTTTTTTTTTCTCTTCGGCAGTTTCGTTTAGTTAAGTACACCCTCTGAACCTGCAAAATCGAGTGTTTTCGACTCGGTTGGTGTCCGAGGACTTCATTGAATTAACTGTCGCTTCTGATGCGACCAATTTGCCGTACGTCACCGGCCATGTGTGCTTGCACTTAGGAACAGGATCCACTGTTTCGTCGAAGCGTAAACCCTCGTAGGGTACTACACCGTGTCCACTCACTGTCACGTATAAATGAAAAAATCCGCTTGTTACCTACATAGTTAACGAACCAGACGCTCAGCGATGGGAGGGCTTTTCTGCGTCAGACGCATATAATTTACACGATTACTTCCATCAGGCGGAATTTCTTGCATCACTAGCCGTGCAGAAAAATTGTTGGGGCTCTTACTTGGCCCTTTCTATTTTGCCCCGATCTATTACAGGGCCAGTATGAAAATTTAAGTACGGCTCTACTAGGCTGGTCATGCTTCAAAGTACGGAGTCTTTATAGATTTTCCTGTTAGGGCCTAGAACCCTGCCCT
>OZ019968.1:17650164-17655164 GCA_963970395.1 Ephialtes manifestator | reverse complement strand
TTGTGTGTGTTTTTGTGTGTGTGTTTGCGTGTGTGTTTGTGTGTGTGTTTGTGTGTGTGTTTGTGTGTTTGTGTGTGTTTTTGTGTGTGTGTTTGTGTGTGTTTGTGTGTGTGTTTGTGTGTGTGTTTGTGTGTGTGTTTGTGTGTGTGTTTGTGTGTGTTTGTGTGTGTTTGTGTGTGTGTTTGTGTGTGTTTGTGTGTGTTTGTGTGTGTGTTTGTGTGTGTGTTTGTGTGTGTTTGTGTGTGTTTGTGTGTGTTTGTGTGTGTGTTTTTGTGTGTTTGTGTGTGTTTGTGTGTGTTTTTTTGTGTGTGTTTGTGTGTGTTTGTGTGTGTTTGTGTGTGTTTGTGTGTGTGTTTGTGTGTGTTTGTGTGTGTTTGTGTGTGTGCTTTTGTGTGTGTGTGTGCGTTTGTGTGTGTTTGTGTGTGTTTGTGTGTGTTTGTGTGTGTGTTTGTGTGTGTTTGTGTGTGTGTTTGTGTGTGTGTTTGTGTGTGTGTTTGTGTGTGTTTGTGTGTGTGTTTGTGTGTGTGTTTGTGTGTGTGCTTTTGTGTGTGTGTGTGTGCGTTTGTGTGTGTTTGTGTGTGTTTGTGTGTGTGTTTGTGTGTGTTTGTGTGTGTTTGTGTGTGTTTGTGTGTGTTTGTGTGTGTGTTTGTGTGTGTGTTTGTGTGTGTGTTTGTGTGTGTTTGTGTGTGTGCATTTGTGTGTGTGTTTGTGTGTGTGTTTGTGTGTGTGTTTGTGTGTGTGTTTGTGTGTGTTTGTGTGTGTGTTTGTGTGTGTTTGTGTGTGTTTGTGTGTGTTTTTTTGTGTGTGTTTGTGTGTGTTTGTGTGTGTTTGTGTGTGTGTTTGTGTGTGTGTTTGTGTGTGTTTGTGTGTGTTTGTGTGTGTTTGTGTGTGTTTGTGTGTGTGTTTGTGTGTGTTTGTGTGTGTTTGTGTGTGTGTTTGCGTGTGTTTGTGTGTGTTTGTGTGTGTTTGTGTGTGTTTGCGTGTGTTTGTGTGTTCGTGTGTGTTTGTGTGTGTTTGTGTGTGTTTGTGTGTGTTTGTGTGTGTTTGTGTGTGTTTGTGTGTGTTTGTGTGTGTTTGTGTGTGTTTGTGTGTGTTTGTGTGTGTTTGTGTGTGCTTGTGTGTGTTTGTGTGTGTTTGTGTGTGTTTGTGTGTGTTTGTGTGTGTTTGTGTGTGTTTGTGTGTGTTTGTGTGTGTTTGTGTGTGTGTTTGTGTGTGTTTGTGTGTGTGTCTGTGTGTGTTTGTGTGTGTTTGTGTGTGTGTTTGTGTGTCAGAGTGTGTGTTTGTGTGTCTTTGTGTGTGTTTGTGTGTGTGTTTGTGTGTGTGTTTGTGTGTGTTTTTGTGTGTGTGTTTGTGTGTGTGTTTGTGTGTGTGTTTGTGTGTGTGTATGTGTGTGTGTTTGTGTGTGTGTTTGTGTGTGTGCTTGTGTGTGTGTTTGTGTGTGTGTTTGTGTGTGTGTTTGTGTGTGTGTTTGTGTGTGTGTTTGTGTGTGTGTTTGTGTGTGTTTGTGTGTGTTTGTGTGTGTGTTTGTGTGTGTGGTTGTGTGTGTGTGTGTGTGTGTTTGTGTGTGTGTGTTTGTGTGTGTGTTTGTGTGTGTGTTTGTGTGTGTGTTTGTGTGTGTGTTTGTGTGTGTGTGTTTGTGTGTGTGTTTGTGTGTGTTTGTGTGTGTGTTTGCGTGTGTGTTTGTGTGTGTGTTTGTGTGTGTGTTTGTGTGTGTGTTTGTGTGTGTGTTTGTGTGTGTGTTTGTGTGTGTTTTTGTGTGTGTGTTTGCGTGTGTGTTTGTGTGTGTGTTTGTGTGTGTGTTTGTGTGTGTGTTTGTGTGTGTGTTTGTGTGTGTTTATGTGTGTGTGTTTGCGTGTGTGTTTGTGTGTGTGTTTGTGTGTGTGTTTGTGTGTTTGTGTGTGTTTTTGTGTGTGTGTTTGTGTGTGTTTGTGTGTGTGTTTGTGTGTGTGTTTGTGTGTGTGTTTGTGTGTGTGTTTGTGTGTGTGTTTGTGTGTGTGTTTGTGTGTGTTTGTGTGTGTTTGTGTGTGTGTTTGTGTGTCTTTGTGTGTGTTTGTGTGTGTTTTTTTGTGTGTGTTTGTATGTGTTTGTGTGTGTGTTTGTGTGTGTGTTTGTGTGTGTTTTTTTGTGTGTGTTTGTGTGTGTTTGTGTGTGTGTTTGTGTGTGTGTTTGTGTGTGTTTGTGTGTGTGTTTGTGTGTGTGTGTGTGTGTGTTTGTGTGTGTGTTTGTGTGTGTGTTTGTGTGTGTTTGTGTGTGTGTTTGTGTGTGTGTGTGTGTGTGTTTGTGTGTGTGTTTGTGTGTGTGTTTGTGTGTGTGTTTGTGTGTGTGTTTGTGTGTGTGTTTGTGTGTGTGTTTGTGTGTGTGTTTGTGTGTGTGTTTGTGTGTGTGTTTGTGTGTGTGTTTGTGTGTGTTTGTGTGTGTTTGTGTGTGTTTGTGTGTGTTTGTGTGTGTTTGTGTGTGTTTGTGTGTGTTTTTGCGTGTGTGTTTGCGTGTGTGTTTGTGTGTGTGTTTGCGTGTGTGTTTGTGTGTGTGTTTGTGTGTGTGTTTGTGTGTGTGTTTGTGTGTGTGTTTGTGTGTGTTTATGTGTGTGTGTTTGCGTGTGTGTTTGTGTGTGTGTTTGTGTGTGTGTTTGTGTGTTTGTGTGTGTTTTTGTGTGTGTGTTTGTGTGTGTTTGTGTGTGTGTTTGTGTGTGTGTTTGTGTGTGTGTTTGTGTGTGTGTTTGTGTGTGTGTTTGTGTGTGTGTTTGTGTGTGTGTTTGTGTGTGTTTGTGTGTGTTTGTGTGTGTGTTTGTGTGTCTTTGTGTGTGTTTGTGTGTGTTTTTTTGTGTGTGTTTGTGTGTGTTTGTATGTGTTTGTGTGTGTGTTTGTGTGTGTGTTTGTGTGTGTTTTTTTGTGTGTGTTTGTGTGTGTTTGTGTGTGTGTTTGTGTGTGTGTTTGTGTGTGTTTGTGTGTGTGTTTGTGTGTGTGTGTGTGTGTTTGTGTGTGTGTTTGTGTGTGTGTTTGTGTGTGTGTTTGTGTGTGTTTGTGTGTGTGTTTGTGTGTGTGTGTGTGTGTTTGTGTGTGTGTTTGTGTGTGTGTTTGTGTGTGTGTTTGTGTGTGTGTTTGTGTGTGTGTTTGTGTGTGTGTTTGTGTGTGTGTTTGTGTGTGTGTTTGTGTGTGTGTTTGTGTGTGTGTTTGTGTGTGTTTGTGTGTGTTTGTGTGTGTTTGTGTGTGTTTGTGTGTGTTTGTGTGTGTTTGTGTGTGTTTTTGCGTGTGTGTTTGCGTGTGTGTTTGTGTGTGTGTTTGTGTGTGTGTTTGTGTGTGTGTTTGTGTGTGTTTGTGTGTGTGTTTGTGTGTGTATTTGTGTGTGCGTTTGTGTGTGTGTTTGTATGTGTGTTTGTGTGTGTGTTTGTGTGTGTGTTTGTGTGTATTTGTGTGTTTGTGTGTGTGTTTGTGTGTGTTTGGGTGTGTTTGTGTGTTTGTGTGTGTGTTTGTGTGTGTGTTTGTGTGTGTGTTTGTGTGTGTGTTTGTGGGTGTGTTTGTGTGTGTGTTTGTGTGTGTTTGTGTGTGTTTGTGTGTGTGTTTGTGTGTGTTTTGGTGTGTGTTTGTGTGTGTGTTTTGTGTGTGTGTTTGTGTGTGTTTGTGTGTGACTTTTCGTGTGTGTTTGTGTGTGTTTGTGTGTGTGTTTGTGTGTGTTTGTGTGTGTTTTTTGTGTGTGTTTGTGTGTGTTTGTATGTGTTTGTGTGTGTGTTTGTGTGTGTTTGTGTATGTGTTTGTGTGTGTGTTTGTGTGTGTGTTTGTGTGTGTTTGTGTGTGTGTTTGTGTGTGTGTTTGTGTGTGTGTTTGTGTGTGTGTTTGTGTGTGTTTTTGTGTGTGTGTTTGCGTGTGTGTTTGTGTGTGTGTTTGTGTGTGTGTTTGTGTGTGTTTGTGTGTGTGTTTGTGTGTGTTTGTGTGTGTGTTTGTGTGTGTGTTTTTGTGTGTGTTTGTGTGTGTGTTTGTGTGTGTGGTTGTGTGTGTGTTTGTGCGTGTGTTTGTGTGTGTGTTTTTGTGTGTGTTTGTGTGTGTTTGTGTGTGTGTTTGTGTATGCGTTTGTGTGTGTGTTTGTGTGTGTGTTTGTGTGTGCGTTTGTGTGTGTGTTTTTGTGTGTGTGTGTGTGTGCGTTTGTGTGTGTTTGTGTGTGTGTTTGTGTGTGTTTGTGTGTGTTTGTGTGTGTTTGTGTGTGTGTTTGTGTGTGTTTGTGTGTGTGTTTGTGTGTGTGCTTTTATGTGTGTGTGTGCGTTTGTGTGTGTTTGTGTGTGTGTTTGTGTGTGTTTGTGTGTGTGTTTGTGTGTGTTTGTGTGTGTGTTTGTGTGTGTGTGTGTGTGTGTTTGTGTGTGTGTTTGTGTGTGTGTTTGTGTGTGTGTTTGTGTGTGTGTTTGTGTGTGTGTTTGTGTGTGTGTTTGTGTGTGTGTTTGTGTGTGTGTTTGTGTGTGTGTTTGTGTGTGTGTTTGTGTGTGTGTTTGTGTGTGTGTTTGTGTGTGTGTTTGTGTGTGTGTTTGTGTGTGTTTATGTGTGTGTGTTTGCGTGTGTGTTTGTGTGTGTGTTTGTGTGTGTGTTTGTGTGTTTGTGTGTGTTTTTGTGTGTGTGTTTGTGTGTGTTTGTGTGTGTGTTTGTGTGTGTGTTTGTGTGTGTGTTTGTGTGTGTGTTTGTGTGTGTGTTTGTGTGTGTGTTTGTGTGTGTTTGTGTGTGTTTGTGTGTGTGTTTGTGTGTCTTTGTGTGTGTTTGTGTGTGTTTTTTTGTGTGTGTTTGTGTGTGTTTGTATGTGTTTGTGTGTGTGTTTGTGTGTGTGTTTGTGTGTGTTTTTTTGTGTGTGTTTGTGTGTGTTTGTGTGTGTGTTTGTGTGTGTGTTTGTGTGTGTTTGTGTGTGTGTTTGTGTGTGTGTGTGTGTGTTTGTGTGTGTGTTTGTGTGTGTGTTTGTGTGTGTTTGTGTGTGTGTTTGTGTGTGTGTGTGTGTGTGTGTTTGTGTGTGTGTTTGTGTGTGTGTTT